>QEPC01000858.1:811521-843393 GCA_003113815.1 Sphenodon punctatus
TTTGGTCGCAGAATTTTCCATTTCGGGTCGCAGAATTTCAGAAATTTTTTTGCAGAAGAATCAGGGCCCTGACTACAGCCACCTCCCTGCTGCCCCTCCCTACTTTCATCTTGCCCCCCTCACTTCTGTTCAGAACTCTGCTGCCAAGGTCATCATCCACTTCACCTTCTGCCTTGATCATGTTCAACCTTTCCTCTCTTCTCGCCGCTGGCTCCCTCTACCTGAACACATTCAACACAAGCTCCTGGACCTTACTTTCAAAACCCTTCATGGCCTTGCCCCCTCCTATCTCTCGGAACTTGTTTTCTGACACACTCCTGTCCTGGAGCTCTGCTCCTTCTTCTCTACTACCACCCTCACCTGCTCATGACATCCTTGCTACTTGAAACAAATCTGCCCCTTCTTCTTGCTTGCTTCGCCCCATGTCTAGACCGCTCTCTCTGAAAACATTCATTCTGTTCCTTCCCTCCCCAAAACCTACCTCTTCTGTCAGGCTTTCCCTAGCTCCTCATCCCCTTAGTCTGCTCCCTGATTTTCTTAGAGTACCCTTCTCCCCTGTAACTAAACTAAGTAAGTGCACCTGCAACTTTGTGGATGTATTCTTGACTCTCCCTCTGTTCCCTTCCTCTTTGTCTTCCATCCATTGTCTTTCTTAGACTGTAAGCCCATTGGGGCAGGTATCTGTCTATCATGGATGATTGTAAAGTGCCAGGTACATGACTGGTGCTATATAAAATAAAATAATAATAATAATTAATAATAAATATCTCTATGGTAGATGGTTAAAAAGCAGCTTCACAGACTCAACCCATCAACTACATCCAGTCGAGTTGCTTATCTCCATGAGGTCAGTCTTTGAAAGGTGCTTGCTTTGGTGTTTAAAAACAACAACATTTGCTTTATTGTGTCAGTCACTTAGTTTAGCCTTTAGAAGAGTAAATGGAGCAAAGAGGTGAAAATAAATGAAGCTTGGTTTTCAAAGTGAAGAGAAGGAAGTGTCTGCAGAGTTATTTTTAAAAAGTGATTCTTCCTAGTTCCAGGTGACTGGCGTGTCAGAGAGCTGCGTTCTGGAAACTACCTACTGCCCATAGAACATCTCTCGTTAGCACCAATGCTGTAGAAAAACAACCTCCCGGATTTTTCTTTCCCTTGCCATGCAGGGAGTTCATCAGCTTTGACAGAGTCAATAAGAACAGCAGGGCTCATTTGCGGCTTTTCAAAATCAGCATTTATCTAGTAAGCTGTAACTGGTGCTTCTAGCACCACAGGAAAAGATCTTGAAGGGAAAAGCTCTGTTCATAGTACCTTGTTCAGTAGTAATAGGTGGCAGCAAATCAGATTTTATCATACACTTCTCAGATGCCAGACAGTACATTACGGTAGCGGTCTGTTTTACATGATAATCCTAATCCTACACATTGGGCAATCTCTCTACCTTATATCAGAATAGGCTTGTATCCTCTGAACCTTGATGTCTGAATCCAGGACATTCAGCAGCATCGCTAGCTGTCGCACAAGCGTATCCTTTTGTTGTTCTGTCAGTTGACCAACTCCAACTTCCAATATCAGCTCCACCAGACCATTTTTCTTAGGGTCTGTGAAAACAAAGTCATACGTGTGTTCTTTTCAGAGCCTGGAAAATAGTTCAGTATTACCTGAAGGAATTAATTGGTAACTGGGTCACTTTGGGCCTGAGCCCTTTGGTGTTTGCCTGAAATCATTATCTCCTTGGAATCCTGCCTCATGGCAAAAGGAAGAAGGAAAGACTACAGCATGGGGTTTACCGGGTATATGATGCTGAATCCTATTGGCTATGATGCAGCACATGAAATGCAGAGCAAATTTAGGATGTTGTGTTCCATAGCTGTTGGAGCCTGGTGAGAGCTGGTGGCCAGTAATTTAGAGGGAATAATGACTGGTTGAGATACCATTAGTGTCACAATCTTGACACTCACCAATTGGCAGTCCACAGACTAGAAGAAACAAAAGGCCCTGCAGCAACAGGAAGGAAGAAGGCAGGTGCAGGGCAGTACTGATCATGGCCGTTCTGAGACAGTATGTCAAAAGGATGACAGTCTTGTGCATGGGTGCCAGGAGGAGCTACAAGGAGATGTGGAGCTACAAGGAGGAGCTACAAGGAGATGTGGAGCTACAAGGAGGAGCTACAAGGAGGTGTAGATGTACCCTCCTGGCTCCCACCTGGCCCCTCCCCTTTCATGTGTCGTGATGTCATGATGCTCAGAAAAGGGCAGGGCAAAGTAGCTTTCCCGCCCCAACATAATTCTACCAGCACCCTCAGTTATGTGTGCAACGTGGAGAACTAGCCTCATTACCTCTGGTATAACACCTCTCACTGATCAACAGTGCACTGCTTGTGGGCAAGGATCCATCCGTGTTTCATACACAGTGAACAAGGGTCCCTGCTCATAGGGCAATGTAGAGAAAGAGGTAGAAGGAAGGAGACGTGCTCAAGCTTATTCTGGAATTGACTGACTGAGACTGAGCATATGCGTAAGATACAGAGAGAGAAGGAAAAAAAGTCTCTCTATCTATAGTTATGGAGTGGGAAAGGGTACATAGACGATGGCCATGATTCCCAGGCCACTTACTCTGGAGTAAGACTACTCCAAAGTAAGCTGTCTGTGGATTGTGGCCAAAGATGTTCAAATAAATACACAATGTCCCGTGGAGAAACTGAAAGAGGATGCTAACAAAGGTAAATATAATGCTTCACAAATACAATCTCACTACAATCCTGTGATTGGGGGTGGGGGGTGGGTTGAACAAACTGAAAAAGTCAGCCAAAAGGGTTAAACTACATGACTGCCCCTCCCTCCCCTCCCCCCAAGGTGCACCGGAAATCAGAGCCAGGAATATAAGAAACTGACCTCCAAGCACAGTGTCTTAACGGCAAAATTATCTATCGCCAGATACTGCAAGCTCTTAACAAATTAAAATGAAGAGAAAGCTCACTTGATATTGTCAAGATTATAGAGACAAAGATCCATTTCAACACAGGAACATTCCACTGCAGCTTTCCCTGCCAAAACACTGCATGAGAACCAAAAAGTAGCCAGGAACAGGAAAAGCTAAAGTGATTTGTCTACTAGAGTGGACATTGCACCTTCTAAAAGGGGAGCTCAACGCACCTGTGCTTCAGCAAGGCATTCACCACACACCCATGTCAGTGTACACCTCATAGCCACCATTTCAGCCCAGTACAGGCTTGACAACCCTTCTTGCATGTAACCCATTCCACCTAGAATACCAAATATCCACTATAGTTATTATTAAATATTATTTCATCTCCATTATAACAGCTGCAGTGTGACCTTGAAGGACCATGGTTCAGCGAGGAACAACAATTATCTAAGTTTTCAGGGCACACCTGACAACTCGCTGAGACCCTGGCATACTGGCAGAGAAACCCTGGCGGGTGGCTTGCTTTATTGCTCCCAAATACAAGATAAACAAAAGTCAAACCAAAGTTGGTCAAACGAAAGGGATCAGCTACTTTTCTTGTTTCGCTGACTTGCCTCTTTTCCATGCTTCAAGCTGATAGAAATGCAGAAATAGATAATTAAAAATAAAGGAGATTTATATGACTCCATTTTAACAAAGAGGTGCTAATTGAAGTGTAAGCAAGTAAGAGGTTTTAAAAAAACCCAAACCAAACAGGTCGGCAATTTTACGCTGCCTCACACATGCTGTAATTGCTTATAGTTGTGCAGAGGGATTGTAAAATTCACCCTATACGGTCTGATTTTCTGCGACTGATTTTACTGCTTTTTAAAAGCAGTAAAATCAGTCGCAGAAAATCAGACCGTATAGGGTGAAATCCTAACCACAATTAAGTCAATGGGAGATTTGCTATTTTAAGCTGGTCCAGGATTTCAAACGCTTTAAAACTGCCAACAAAAGAGGATCAATTTTGGAGGTATACACAGCTTATAGATGACCTTTTAACTGTCATACCAGGCCGCACTTCAATAGTAGCAGTATCCGTGTCCGACTCTCCTTTAGCATCTGTGACTTTCAAATGAAAAGTATAGATTCCTTCCACAAGATTGGTTAGTTGCAGTACTGCCTCATGGTCAGAGCCATGTATAACATCCTGCGAAAACAAAACATGCTCTTTGAGATAATTTTCTCAGAGGCGATTCAGTTAGATACCAGGCTGGGCTGTAGAGCAGAGATGGGGAACACTCTCCCTCCCATGGACCATGTTGAAAATTAGTATAAGTTCCATGGACTGCATAGGAGTGGGGGGGGGGGGGGGGGAGAGGAAGGAAGGAAGGAAAGAGTCCAGATCATGGATCTATGGCTGTTTTTACACATATGGGGGTGGGTGAGGGGATGGGTGTGCTCACATGGCGGGTGGGTGTCCTTTACACGCACACACACACCCCCACTTCCACCCATCTCCACCCAGAGAGCCTCTTCCGGTTTTCCGGATGCCCCCGTGGGTGGAGATGGGTGTGCGCCGGGAGCACATGGTGTTTACACAGGCGCACACCCAGTACACACCCATCCCCCCACCCACTATCAGCCTGTTTACACGGACGTCCCCCCACCACCACCACACACCTGCCGGAACACCCAGCAGTGGGTGGGGGCCATCCGTCTAAAAATGGCCTATGTCACGAATCCCTCTCTTATCCTTGAATGCAGGCCTTCATTTCCACTCCCTTCCCCCTGAGCTCAGCCTTCCAGAAACCAACATTGGAAAAAGAAAGAAAGAAAGAAACCATGGGCTGAATTTAGCCTACAAGCTAGAGGTTCCCCACCCCAATTTTAGAGAATTAATTTTTGCCTCAGACTTCAGAATAAGAGAGAGAGAGAGAGATCACACCAAAAGAATTTTTCCCAGGGATCACGCTGGAACAGTGCAAACAAGGACAGACCTTTGGGAGTTTTATTTATTTATTTATACCCCGCCCTATCCAGCCTCCTGGCAGCTCAGGGCGGCTTACAGACGTTTATTTAATTAATTAATTAATTTTATTATTAAAATTTATATGCCGCCCCCTCCTGCTACAAGCATCTTGGGGCCGCTAACAACATTTTAAAATACATAACTAAAAATACAATTAAAACAACCCATACCCCCCTAACCCAACCCAGCCCCTTGCCCACTACCCGTCTCCCCCACCCCTATCCACTCCCTTCCCCGAAGGCCTAGATGAACAGTCAGGTCTTACAGGCCCGGCAGAAGGTCAGCAGACTCAGGTTCAGTTGAGCTTGCTCCGGGAGGGAGTTCCACAGCCACGGTGCGACCACCGAGAACGCCCTCTCCATTGTGGCCCCCCGGCTAAGCCAAGAAGGCACCCCCGGTGGACAACAAAGATCGCCCCAGGACCCAAGGAGTGAGGCGGTCTCTCAGATAGGAGAGGCCCAAGCTGTATAGGGCTTTAAAGGTTAAAACCAGCACCTTGAATCGGGCTCGGAATGCTATAGGCAACCAGTGCAGAGCTCGGAGCACTGGTGTTATGTGCTCTCTATGGCCCACCCCTGTCAGAAGACGGGCCTCCGCATTCTGCACCAATTGCAGCTTCTGAACCGTCACCAGGGGCAGTCCCACGTAGAGCGCGTTGCAGTAATCCAGCTTCGAGGTGATGAACGCATGGATGAGGGTGGCCAGGTCAGAGTCCGAAACATATGCCGGGCTGGGGAGTAACTGTGAGTGATGGGGCTCCTGCTGTGAGTGTCATGCGGAGTGGCAGCGGCGAAGAGCTGGCGGGGAAAACACTTGCCTGGGACAGAGGGATGGATTTTGGCCAGTCCCACCCCCCTCTTGAGACTCTGATTGAGGGGGTGTGGTCTTGTGTGCCTGAACCTGCACAGGCACCTAGATGTCAGCGACTGCTGCCGCGTGTGAGCAGGGCCAGGGCTGGTTGGTTTCCAGGACACTCACACAAGAGCCGGGGACGGCCGACAGGTGACACGTGCCGAAGGAGCACGGTCAGAGGGGCATGCCCTTTGGGCCCTGCCAGGTGGGGCCAGGAGAAAAGGTTGACCCCATAAGAGTATGGTGGGAGGGGGAATTGGTAAAGCGAGGTATTCGCCTCCTGGTGAGAGCAGGAGGGGAAGAGGTTGGTTTTTTTTCTGTGGTAAAAGTGGGAAGGAGGGTGTTGAGGGGTTAAGATAGTAGGGTATGATCTTGGAGTTAGTTTAGAGATGGAAGGGTTGACTTCTGCTTGTTGTATGCTGTAGATATATTATACATAAATTCTTAAAGTCTGTGGGTAAGGGGGGAGCAGAGTATATTATTAAGTTAGAGAAGGAATATGTATATGATCTATTGCTATGTAATGAATATTATGTTACTGTAATTTGGGATGAGGACTGCTCCCCCAACTCCCTTCCTGGTGACAGCAGAAGGATGGGTGGGAGTTGATGGGCTCTCTCCCTGGTGGCAGCAGAGATGGAGCATTTGGAAAGGCTGATGTTGACAGGTTGTGATATATTGTAATAATTATGACGTATTAGTGTTGTACTGAATTATGTGAGGGTGGGAGAAGTAGGGGAGGAAGTTGTAGATTTGCCTCTCTGGTGGCAGCAGGGATGGGGTAAATATAAATATGGGACGGGTTGATGAGGATAGGTTTGATGTATTGAAGGATGATTTGTTAAAATTTGTATTGAATTTCTGTTTAGTCCGTATTTGGACATGAAAGTTTTTATTATTTATTGTGAAGTGTTGCCTTGTGTATTTTCTACTTTTGTTGTGAGCTGCCTCGAGTCGCCTTTGGCAGGAGAGAGCGGGATACAAATTAAAAGTGAAATGAAAATGACATGAAATATGGCCGGAGCCTCCGCACAAGATGTAGCTGGCGAAAGGCTCCCTTCGCCACCACCTCTACCTGGCAATCCAGCCAAAGGCTGGGGTCCAACAGGACTCCCAAGCTCCGGACCCGAGGAACCAGTTGGGGGCAGACCCCCTCAACGAGGGGAGCCATCACCCCTGCCACCCAACCCACCTATACAAATAAAAATATATTAATATATATATAGATATATAAAAGGGGCATTTCAAATGAAAGCAAGTTAGGGTAATTTTGAGCCAAACGTGGAAACAAATTCCCAGAGGCATACCTGTTTGAAGATTTGAGACTAGTTATTTATTTCTCATTTTTATCCCAATATTCTTAGTTATTCCTCCCTGGGCCTTATGCAATTCCTATCTTTCCTCATTCAAATACTTTCAGAAAGTTACTGTAGCCCCCTGTTGTAGATATAAGTAACATTCTGTTATGCATCAATCAATTAGGCAATATTGCCCATGATCAGACACACAAGCAGGATGAGGTTTGGACAACTCAGTTCAGCTTATTCAGCCACAGGCCTCAGGCTGACACTATCCAATTAGGCCCATGAGAATAAAGTTGTCAAAATCACTTTCTAAGCAGAAAATGTATTTCCAAGGCCACAATAACAAACCCCAGACAGCCACTATCTCTGAGAACACAGAAAGAGGCCTAAGAGAAAACAAATGGAGCTTGTAAGAAAGGGAGGTGCCCTCCCCTACTAATAAACAGTAACTCCCTAAAACTCCCCCAAAACTCCAAACTAGCTTGGTGGCTGTGCTCCAAGTGATAGCATAATGAATAGTCAGCTTATTCTCTACACCTGGCAGAGGGGACCCTGCAACATGAATCCCTAATAAAAAGCTATAAAAGGGAAAGCCCAGCCCCTTACCATTTGTCATTGACGCTAACGGCCACTAGCATTTGCAGTGAGCCGGGTGGGTCTTTGATCCTAACTGACGCTCTCAAAGATCCAGAGACTCCTACCCAGCTGCCTGTTGGGCTGCCTCCCCTTCTCCTCTGAACCAGCCTGCGTCTCAGACTGTGCCTCTGACACGTAAGATATCTTGGGTTACTGGGGTTTGTAACTGAGAACACTGCCATGTCCAGATGTTAAGTGTCTATCCAATAAAATTGAGTTGTACCTATATACTTTGGCTTGTTAATTGGCAACCTTAGATCCCGTTTGGGTAAACTGAGGCAGCAACCTCATTTATTCTTTTCAATTCCAGCAACCACATACTCTGGAGTAAGTGGTTCATGAACTGCAACCATAACTACGTAGCTTTTAAAAATATTTCCATACAAATGAACCCTTTCAAAACCAACAATAATGGTTTGTTGCTTTTTTTCCTGGTAACTGGTCACCATAGTTCTGCAACCAAAGAGTTCAGATCATCACACTCATTCTCAGCACAATCGACCACAGGAAAGCGAGATCAGGGATGGGCAAAGTTCCTAGCCTCTAGAGCCGCGTATCAAAATCTTCATATGGCTGAGAGCCACAAGACACACACACACGTACACGCCCCTTGGAAGCATCTCCCGCTCATCTGAGCCACTCCTGCTTCATAATTGGCTGGCAGAGCTGGTGCTCTGTGGTCCTGCCTGCTGAGATTCTGAGGAGCAGCTGTGATTCAGCTGCTGAGACTCAGGGGCAGTGATATAAGGGGCAGGAACAATAAGGCAGTGTGTGGCGTCAGCGCGTGGCCCTGGCCAAGAGCTGAACTTGAACTTTCCAAGAGCTGATTGTGGCTCTCAAACCAAAGTTTGTTCACCCCTGAGCTAGAGGATTAACTGTGTTGGGATGGCCTTGGGGTAGAAGCAGCCCAAAGTTCTTTTGTCACAGTATCACACTGCAAGCTTGTATCTCCTTGACGGTCCACCATCATTCTAGGTTTCCCCCCTCCAACACTTTTGCTTTTTTCCCTTCCTTTTCATTGTATTTGTTGCAGGTATTCAGGCTGGTCTTGTCATTATTTCATGGTTCCATTTCTGACCTCTCCCTCTAATGCCCGTCATTTTAGTCTTCATTCTTGTCGTCCTCCTGAGTATATGCAATTAGTAGTGTCATGTATCTATTAATAGAGTTGTTGAATAAAACCACAGGCACAATAAAATCCTTTCCCCAAGTCACTGGATACCTCTGCCAATGAGGTACAAAGGAGTCAGTGGCATAATATAAGTGATGGACACTGCCTTGGCCAACTTCAGGTAGTTAATAGGCTACTGTAGCCTACATGCATGTAGAAAAGGGTATAACCAGTAAATCCAATTAAAGATTTTCCAAATACTTACTCCAGCTGCTGGGCTCTGCCCATCTCGAAGCCACAGATAGGACACAATCCCTTGGTCATCAGTAGACCATGACCCGTCAAGAGCAATAGAGTTATTGGGAAGAAGAAGGATGTGTTTGCCACCAGCATGCGCATGGGGGGGACTGTTGTTTTCTAACCAATAAAAATAGCAAAGAAGGAAGCGTTTCTTTCAAAATGTGCAATACATTGCTGTAGACACGGCTTGCAATCCAGAATCTCAGAGAGTCAAAAGCCACAACAAAAGTAATTCTGTATCAAAAGGAGTAAGTCAAACCCAGCTCTGGTGTTAAGTGTGTACTTAGCTCAAATGAAATCATTAGAAAGGAAATTTTAGATTTGCCCATCCATTTACTTTCTGCTCTCTCCCAGGGTGGGCAGTATACTTGCCAAATTAGGCCCCTCCTCCAAAGTCATGAGTATGCCTGTGGAAGGGCATCCCCTCCACAAACCTACTATTCAACTAGTTAAAATTAGAAAACTGAACCAGCAAACAGTGAACACCCCAAAACAAACAAAACAATTAAAAAAACTAATCAAGCATAACAAACAGCAACAGGGGTGAAAATGAGGAAGATTCTTGAACTCAGGGGTCTAGCTACCATTGGACAAACAGAGACATTTGTCCTGGGGCCCATACTGGCTGAGGGCCCAATATCCAAGGTAGCTAAGTCACCCTTCCACCCTCCCCATTTTTTCTGTTTAAATTGCTACCTGTGCTGTCTGGGGGCCCTTCCAGCTGCTACGTGGCCCCCCTCCCTGTCCGCGGTTGCAACATTGTGTCTGACACAGCCTGCCGGCAGCTTCACCACCAGCAGGAAAAAAAGAGGGGGGGGGGCCATGGACATTTCCTGTCCCTGGGCCCATCCCAAGCTAGCTACGCCCCTGCTTGAACTGGTCTGCTGCTTTATCATGACACCAGAGAGAATCTGCAAAAAGAGCTCCTACAATCCAGGGGGTTGGTTCTGAACAGTCTGGGACAGACTGTCCACCACAGAGTCATAGAATTGTAGGGTTGGAAGGGATGTCAGGAAAGGCCCCTAGGAGCCAGCAGAAAAGAAATTCATGAGTAAATCCACCTTTTTTTTACTCTCTCCCCAATAGGCAGTGTGGATGCTGGGGCATACCCTATCAGTGTCCCCAAAAAGGGAGGGTAGAGTCCAGACAGAAGAACCAAAACCCCTTGGCTCTGGGGCCACCCCCTAAACTAGGACTGGAGCATGCTCTGGAGAACCTGTTTGTTGATTGTCTTGGAGGATTGTATTGCATTGATGTAAGAATTGGTGGGCAAACATTTTCCACAGGAATGGGAAATTATATTTTTAAAAATCTGATGGGTTCTAGACCATTCAGATCCCATAATTCAGCTGTTAAGTCCAGAAGTCCAGCCTTTGAAAGTAGTAGTAGTATGAGTAGTAGAACTGTGGAGATTACAAATAAACATGTATACTTACTATGGGTTCTTACTCACATTTGGTGATTGATTACTAAATCTGTACTAATTATAGTTCAGACAGAGCAGCTACTAATGCTCCAATACTGAAATATTTTGCTGTTCATAAAGAATCAATGCCCTTGACAATACTCTTTCTCTTGAAAATCTTTCAACTATTAATGGAATATACTATTTGCTTAAGTAACTAAAAGGCAGTATTACTGTCACATAAAAATAGTATATTACTACTAGTAGCATTTCATCCAAGAGCTTCTCTCGACTTCCCTTGTATTATGGGAACAAATGTGTAGCTCAGTCCTGTGCAAACATCCTCCCATTTTCTATTTGATTAAGCAGCAAATCATGTTACTGTGGCACAAGGAAGGGGCTAGTCTTACCTTCTTTCACAACAACAGAAAGGGTGGCTGTGCTGCTCAGTCCTTGGTGGTCTTTCACGGTCAGTTGAAAGTGGTAGCTTCCAACCCGTAGACTAGTCACTGTCGCCACTGCTTTGTCAACGTTTTCCATTTGTACAGCGCTTGGCCCACTGGCACAAAACACCAGAAACAACAGACAGGACTATGAGCCAAATTCTTTTCCTGGTGCAACACAGTCCTTTGTTCTGTTTGCATTTCTAAAGCACCTTTCACCACAATATGATGAAACATGGAGACTCCTCACAGCAGATTAGAGAAATAAGGGGGTGAGGATGATCCCACTGAGAGTTGTAGAAGGCTTCCTGCCACTAGGGATGGGCAAACAGAATGGAGTTCAGAAATTCGGTTCGGTTCAGTTTGAAATTCGAGTTCAGAAATTTGGTTCAGTTCGGTAGTTCGGTTCGGTCGACTGAACACACTGAATTTGGTTGAATTCCGAACCAAGTTCGGCCATTCAAAATCAGGTTTTTTGGTGTATGTTGCCACTAGGGATGGGCGAACAGAACGGAGTTCGGAAATTCGGTTTGGTTTGGAAATTCGGTTCGGTCAACCGAACAGACCGAGTTCGGTCCAAACTCCGAACTTCCGAACTGCGTTCGCCCATCCCTACCTGCCTCATATTTGCAAAGCTGCTCTCAAGCAAGCTGGTCTGCATAGTAAGATTGTTAAGAGGACTGTGAGGGATGCTGGTTGGGCTGCTGAGAGGGCATCCATCTAAATTTGGCAGATGCTTGCAAACTTCACAATGAGTTGTTGCGAACCCACAACCTAATAGGTTGAAGCCTCAGAGATAAGTGGTGCCCAGCTGTTAATTATGGGGTGCACTACATGGTGTTTTGTCTTTTCTAAGTACTAGCAGAATTACACTAGACATGAATTTGCCCCACAAAAATGATATTTCCATATTTCCAAAAAGTAAAGCACACAGATGCCCGAGGTCACACGTCAGGTCATTAGAAGAGCAGGAAGAACTCAGAAGTGCTGGTTCCCATTCCCTTGCCATTCCCTTTCAACAATTCCTGGAGACACCTGTGTTGCAACCGTTATTGCCAGAGGCACAGTATCACTAAACAAGGTGCCCACCAAGCTAGAAGCAGGATAGCTGCATTGGTTTAGTATCTACTAGAGTCTTTAATGAAGAGCCTGGTAGTTTTTAGCTTTAAAACATTTAAAGTTAAAACTAGTCCAGTACTTCCTTTAAAAGAAAAAAAGAAAAGGAAAAAGAATGCAAACACATTGGGAATTGAAGCTACTCTGCACGCTAAAATATCTAGTTCTGAAATATCTGCACCTTTGAAAATATCTAGTCTGGACTCTCAGGGAAGTTTTGTACCTTGTGTCAGTTAGCAAGCTCTTGGTTTACTTTTCAAATGGGAGTCTTCTGAGTTACTGCAACTGACTTGCAAACCTTTATGCAAACCTACATTAAAGTAATCGGCTTCAAAGAGACTGATGAAGCTGCGGGAAATAATCTCACAGGTTTTCAAGATGAAATTCCTATAGCGAACCACATGCAAAATGGCAGCTGGATGCAACAGCCTAACTTAGCATCCAGGAAATCCAATACTCCCCATCCCCCCTTACAAATTTCATATGTGGAAGTGGTAACACCGGTATGAGAGTGTGATCTCTCTTTTCTCTTTCATTCCCACAACCTCCATGCTGTGTACAGCTGTGGTATGGGTCTTGTGAGTAATGCTGTCCAAGTGACTCCATGCTTGTAGAGCCAAGGGGTGGTTGCGGAGGTCCTGTCACTAGAGGACTTTAAAATAGGTTTGACAGCCATCTCTCAGGGATGGTGTAGGAACAGTGGGTCCTGCTTAATGGCAGAGGGCTGGACTAGATAATCTTTGGGTATCCTTACAGATCTTTGACTCTAAAGCCAATGAATGGTTTATACCAGAGGTGAGGAATAGTTTCCCTCCTGTTGACCACTTTGAAAAGGAGTACAAAGATAGTAGTTCGGGGTGTGGGTGCTAAGAAATGTGCTCAGGATGTGGAAAGCAAGGAGAGAGCCCAAATCATCCATCTATGCCATGGATCCAGCCCCTGCACTTGAATGCATAAACTTATCCCTGCTTGCTTCTTCTCAACTCACTCTTTCGTTTTTGGAAGGTAGGGAAAAACAGCCATGGTCTGGATTTGACCCACAGGCCTCTGAGGTTCCCTGCCCCTGGTTTCTATAGTGGAAAAAACAGTCCATTACTGAAGTATTTGCCAGTTAATTTAACAGTGTCAGCCATTAGTTTGCTTGGTTTAAAATCCTTACAATTTTTTTATTTTTTTATTTTATTTTATCAAATTTCTACCCCGCCCTGTCTAAAACAGCTCGAGGCGGCTTCTAATCCAATTTGAATTTGAATTTGAATGCCAAAGTAATTTGAATTCTTTCATGTCCCCACAACAGTGTCCAGTGTTGTCTCAGTCAAATCCCTCCACAGCGTACCTGATATTTTCCCAATGGTAGTAAACAATGCCTTGATCATCAATGCTTTTGCTTCCATCCAGAATAGTGCTTTCCACTGGAAAAGTCAGCTCCTTATCAGGGCCAGTCACAGCTATCGGAGGACTGTTATTTTCTGCAACAATCATGTGTAAAAACAAAATGCATTTTTAAAAAAGTCACTGATGTAGATTGCTAATCACTTGGGCTGTGATTCACAAACCACTTATTCCAGAGATATCCCAGTCAAGCCTGCTTGGCTTCAATGGGACTAACTCTGGGGTGATTTGTGGATCATAGGGTGAAAACGGACATGACGCTAACCACCCTTTAACCACCCTTGGTGGTTATTTATGTATGTTGCAGGGCTATATTGGTGCCTTATGCAGCCCTGCAACATGCATAAATGATCACCAAGGGTGGTTAAAGGGTGGTTAGCATCATGTCTGTTTTCACCCATAGCCTTGGTCTGTTTTTGAGGTTTACAGGGTTTTAGATTTTATCACTAAAAGCTGCATATATTTGCCTAAAGAATACAAGCGCAAATAAATCTCCAAGGGGAGACTTATGTGAGTCTCCACAGGGCATTTGCTTCCATGGAACTACTACTTCCTATATATGCCAAATTCTGGCTGCTATGCCAGAATGAAGGTCTACAAAAAGTCTCCCCCACCCCTCAAAATGCCAATTTTACAATCACTTTTCATATACAATGGCACTTTAAGAGCATTTCCAATTTATAACATCTTTAAAAGTTTTGCAACATAAATTATTGTTTCTTCCTCCACTTCATCAGATCAATATGTTCCTAATTATACCACATACTTCTTCTGCTGGGCACTAGAGGCCAACTTTAGACCCAGGCTCCACCAGGATAAATATGTCCCTGCAGGTGAAAACAAACATGACGGCTCCCACCGCCACCACCATAGACTTACCCAGGCAGTGGTGGGAGCGGTCACTACTGCCGGGAGCCAGTTCAGTCACTGAACAAACATAACGGCGGCTGGTGAGGGGGCGAGGAGATGCATGAATGTGCGTCTGCCTGATCCTTTATTGCACAGACCGGCCACCCCCCTCCCCGAGCTGACAGGCAGCCATGGTGGCCAATGGCTGCCTGGAACTGGCAGGGACCCTGACCGGGGTAAGTAAAGTGGCCGTTCATACATAACAGCACGCTTTACACTTGGTCAGACAGCCGTTCCCTAGGTGGCGTTCCCTTAGCATGAGTTGTGTCCTGGGGATGTTCCCACATCACAGCCAGGACTATGCGCCAACACCGTCCAGGGAACAGCTGGGTTAACATCTGGCAGCAGTTTCTGATGTGATGGTGGCCCGCGATTCCATGTGGGTCAAAGCATGGAAATGTGGACCATCAAAACACCCTTTGTCTTTAAAGACAAAATCCAAAGCCAAATCCTCCACTAGTGTGAAAATAGCCGAGTGGTATTCCTCCAGTTTAAACCAGTCGAAACTCTGACCACTGAGAATGAATAAGGAAATAACTTATTCCTGGTTTCCTTTCAGTATTTGCCACTAGACATAGTTCTCAATCACACTGAGGCCAACGACAAACAAATATTTTGCCAGAGAGCCACTACAATTTAAATGCACAGACACAGTCTGTGATGTATGTTCCACAACATAATCAATATGTACATCCATCTACAATAAAGCTTTACTAGACAGGTAAGAAGAGATAGCGATCTTCTGCACAGATTGGCACATTCAGAGATTTTTTTAAAAAGTAAGAAGAATGACAAGTTAATTCTCCTATTAAGATGCCATTTCCTCGAATCCTGCAGGAGTACATATATCCTCTTGTAGAAACTTCACAGATCGTTACATCAGTTTGCTGCCAGCATTGCATGGTTGTTGGGTGGAGAGAACATGCTATCATTGGTGTGAGAAATAGAAATGGGTAAATTGCCCACTGAAAATGTGATGAAAAATGATGTATGCCTAAGTGCTAGAGTACTTAGGCATACATCATTCCGCTCCAAACCAACTCTCTTAGGGAGCAGCATCAAGAGACCATACTGAAAATTCAAAACCACACAAGGGTCATTGAAGGTGCACGGTAGAACAAGCCCAAATTAAGCGCAGCACTGATTTAGGCAACAATCGACTTCACAAATCAGGCTCTGCAGAGCACACAGCACAGAACTGAATCTCAATTTTAAAAGAATATGTTAAAATGCATCTCCGAGCTGAATGTCTTGGGTGGGGTGGCTTTCTACATAGAAATCTCGCTTAGAAATAATAAAAAGGCAAAGAGAAAATAAATGTGTGCCTAACTTAGCTTTCAACTGCTCCTCAGATCCGCAGCCCGGCAGCTGTTGAATACTCTGCCAGCTCAGAGTGTACACACAGAAGAGACTCGGACGGCTCTTCTTGAATCATGCACGCAAAACCTTAACAAACAGCTATAATCACCAGGCTGATGGATCGGTTATTAATGAACTTGTCCCAGTCTACCTACCGAGTTGGACAATCACTATGACTTCAGCTGTGGACCGCTGTCTAATGGAATCGGTAACAGTCAGCTGAAACGTATAATCTCCTGCCTGCATTGCAGACAACTGGAGGTATGGTGTCCGCATGCCCTAAGCAACAGGGAAAAACAGAAATGAAGAAAGATATAAAACAGTCAAAAGACAAAACAGCTCAGCATAGTAACAAATATACAATTAGAGACCACAATCCACAACCTACCTACTCCAGTTTCAATGGGGTTACTCCAGAGTTAGTGGTTTGTGGATCACAGCCATAATTCGTAAAATATGGCATTTGAATGAACTACTCATGTGTTGTAGAAAAGAATGGATTTAAAATCCAAAGCAACCACAAAACATTTCAAGCCCACTATTCAAATTGTTTTTCTCATGCTAACATACAAGTCTATATTTACATTTCCTGCCCATAAATTTTAATTACATCTTTTGGTGCAATTGCAGCATTATTTCTCAACAACAATGATGTTTCTTACATATGTCGCATGAGCTCCATATCAATAACAAACTAATTTATGATCAGTTTTATTAAATCTGGTTTCATTACCTTGCAGACACCACCACCATAACAACAACAAAATAGTAACACAAAGCTGCTTACACAGAATATTCATTTGTTCTGCTCAATTAAAAAAAGAAAACACCATTTAAATAACAGTTAAAAATATAAAAATAAATCTGAAAATTATTCACAGCAGCAAGTATGCATTGGATATATATATATATATATATATATATATATATATATATATATATATATATATATATATTACTATTGACATATCTGATGATCATCCTAATAATGGTGTGGCATAATTATGATGGGTAATTTGTTTTTATGACAAAAATCAGCTGAAGTAAATGACAACATTCCCATTGATTTCAGTGCGACCAGGATTTAATCCTTTTGGTCCTAATTCTCAATCCACTTACTTCACTGAGACTGCTCTAGAGTAATGATTTGAGGGTCATGAATTTTATATTTTCAATATTTACACTGCTGAAATTTCCAAAAAAAGATAAAAAATATCTAAAAAAGGAAATTTCAGCAGTGTAAATATTGAAAATATAAAATTCATGACCCTCAAATCATTACTCTAGAGCAGTCTCAGTGAAGTAAGTGGATTGAGAATTAGGACCAAAAGGATTAAATCCTGGTCGCACTGAAATCAATGGGAATGTTGTCATTTACTTCAGCTGATTTTGTCATAAAAACAAATTATCCATCATAATTATGCCACACCATTATTAGGATGATCATCAGATATGTCAATAGTAATGTATAAAAACTCAACAGTCCACCTACTAGTCATTACATTAGGAAATAAGTACCAGAAATATCATAACCATTCAAAGAGATGCAAATTGTGATGCTACACAGACTATGCCTTTGAATATAGATGCATTAAGTCACAATCAAGGCTCATTTCCGTACTAAAACACACACACTTCCACTGTCGGCCAAAGCAAAGCTCCCAGTATCATAAGTTTTGCAGTCATGAAGGTTATTCCTGATTCTTCGGGGGACATTGTAAAATGTATTTGCATTTCAGCATCAGATACTGGATGATTCATCATGGAGGGGAGCTGTTTTGGGCTGGCATGACTTCCAGTGGTCAAGATGAAGTGTGTTTCAAAAATTCTTGATGACTCAAGCTCTAATGCTCAAAGTGCAGAGCTGGTACAAGCTCCATTCTTGTCAATGGGGCTCACATTGGCCCTTTTCAAATAGGTTGCGGTGGGTGAGGGGATGGGTGTGCGCCTGCGGTGGGTATGCGCCTGTTCCCACGGGCACACACCCATCTCCACCCACTTCCACGCACGGAGCAACCGACATTGGAGCCCGTTGCTGTGTGTGTGGGTGATGGGTGGAGGTGGGCAGAGATGGGGGTAGCGCGGGAGTGTGTACGCATCCCACCCACCGCGGGCGCTGTTTCCACGGACGCCCACCTACCCCCCTCTCACCGCGGGCAACGGTCGCACAGGCGTCCGCCCACCCACCAGACACGTTTGCAGTGGGGGAGGTCCCTGTGTGAAAACGGCCATTGATGCAGCTCTTTGAGAGTCAGAGCATCAGACACAGACAGCCTCATTTCAACATGGAACAGGCCATGTAGGTTTCAAGAGCAACCACCTCTGAGGGGGATCAGCAGAGCTAGGGATTAATTAAATTAGCTTGCTGCAGCACAAAGCTCTATGATTACACACAGCTAGGAATAAATTTTTTATTAAAATTAATTTTCAGAGATGCAAACAGCCATTAAAATGAATAGGGAAAAACCCTATTCATTTTAATGGCTGTTTGCATCTCTGAAAATTAATTTTAATAAAAAATTTATTCCTAGCTGTGTGTAATCATAGAGCTTTGTGCTGCAGCAAGCTAATTTAATTAATGGCTTAGTTTCAATAAGATTCAGACGTTTACTGAGCATGAAAATAGTCTTTAAATACCTGCCACTAACTACCTTGATAATTCTCGAGAAATTCATTTGCTCCAATTACAGTCAAAGATAAAATCTAAAACCAGCTTTCTGATACTAACCAAGAAGAAATACTCTTACCTGCATTGCAACTACCTTGCTTTTACTTTTGGGGCTAAGAGACCACTCGTAGCTGATAATCTCATGATCGTCGCTGCTCTGGTTTCCATTCAGCATGATGAAGTTTTGGGGCAAAATTATTGCCTGGTTTGGTCCTGCATCAGCAACTGGTGGGTAATCCATGGATTTCTGGATAGTCAGAGAGGCTGTAGTGGAGTTAAATGCACCATCAGAATCAATGACTGTTAGCCTAGAGAATGAGGAGTGCACAGAGAATTCATTAGTTTGGATCTCTGCTAATCTGCAGGTTCAATCAATCTAAGTTTCTTCCACCACAGGATTTGACATCTATAACACCTAAAGCATGACAAAGCAGGGAGTGGTTTCCTACTCTGCCGTAGGCCTGCATATAAACATCTGCTGCTGGAGGGGGAAAGTGAAGCCCTGAACTTGGGTCGCAGGAGGTACAAGGAAGAAATTAGTTTCAAATAAAAAATGCATTTTAAAAGATTCCCTCTGAAATCGATGGAGCTACTGCAGACTTACCCCTGCAGAACCAGGCACAGCACTTGGAACTACCCATCTAAACAAGCATGGACACAGTTTCACAACAAGTCACACTTTACATGGGTGTATGTGAACCCTCAATAGCTTCCAATGTCTGTCTGACATACTGTGCAATGGACAGCAGAGCATCACACGGGTTAATCCCCTAGTCTGAATGCTTGGCTAGAGCTGCGGAACTGGGGGCCTTAACTGACGGTTGGGTAGGGCCTCAGCCAGGCACATTGAAAAGCAACTGGAAAGTCCCAAGGAGAGAAAGGGGCTGGGGCTTGGGCGGAAGCTCATTTGAGAGGGTCTGGCTGAGGGGGAAAAAACCCCTTGGATAGTTTGTTTTAAGCTTTGTCTGCTTGAGGGCAGGCTAAAGCCCCCTGCCTGGCTTGATGGGCAGGACAATCATTCACTATCAAAGTTAGTGGTAGTTTTGCCATTGACTTTAATGGCAGAGGCCTGCACCCAGAGTTTACCAGAGAATCTATCCTGGCTCTGGTAACCCAATTTGGACTTCGGAGTTTGTTTTTCCTTTTGCTGTATCTTTTGTTATTAAATGGGCCCCGACACTAAAGAGCCCTTGGAAATCAAATTCTGTTTTTGAGTCTTCTTAAGGCTGTTGGAGACCACCCACCAGCCTACCCACTGGCACACACTTTATTAACAGGAAAAACTGGGCGCTTACCTGGTGAATTTTCCTTCTCCTCTCTCCTTGAGGCAGGCAGTCTGGTGCTGGATTGCTCCTCCTCCTTGAGGAGAGAGCATAAGGAAAATTCGCCAGGTAAGCCCCCAAATTTCTTATGAATAAAGTGTGTGGCAGTGTGTAGGCTGGTGAGCAGTCTTCATCAGCCTTAAGGATGATGACCAACCCAGAATTGGACTGGTCGCCTCAAGGACAGAGAGAAAGAGAGAATTAACTGATTTTTGTAAGCAATGTTAATATTTGATAGGGGTGGGACTCCATGGAAATTATTGGTTATCGGTTTTATCGGTATTGGATTAATCCGATATCAGATTTATCGGTATCGGCATATCGGTTTTTTAACACTGCCGATTTTCTTGGATCTTTAACATGGCTGCCATTATTAAATGGCGTTGCTGTTAAAAACCTGAGAGAAACTGGCAATGTTAAAAATCCGATCTCCCGATACCAACAATTATCGGTATAATCAGATTAACCCGATACCAATAGTCCCACTCCTAATATTTGATCTTGCAGTCCTTCTGCAGACACGTCTCTCCTTGAAGTCAGTGGTGGGCCCCAGCCTATAACAGGAATGGATGACTGAAGAGCGTATCAAAATGGAGGGGGGGCAGTACCCACTTTTACAGAGAAGCAAAAGGTCTAGTTTGGTTCTAGTTTCAGCAAACTAAGAGGGGACACAAATTGCAAGAGTGAAAAGGTGCCTTCTTCTGAATAGTCTTTATTGAACAAGTGAATTATGTTCCCTAAATGGACACACCAAATCACTTTGCACTGACCAGTCTCCCAGTTCTGGTCTGTCCACAGTTACTCCAGGGGTTTGACTGCAAAAATGCTGACGTGTTCAAAAAGTACAGTGATACAGATGCCAAGAGGCACTTCGCTATTTGTGAACACTAGCTACATAAAAAGACTCTCTCCCTTTAGCAAAAAGAAGAAGAGAGTCAGGCATGCAGAGGCAGGGGTCGAGTTTGTTTCTTATCTTTTTGCATAAAATCATGCTGTAAAAGCAGATATGATGCAACATATCAGAGTCTTGTAAAATCAGTGAAAATGCATCTCAATTATCATACCCACCCAGAGCTCTTCGCTTCAAGCTCAATCTGCAGAAGACAGACATAGCCTACTGTTTGGGGAAGCAAATGGCACTACAAGAGTAGGGAGAAGTAGGTCTTGAGGCTAGGTCTTGCTAGTTCCTTGAAACACAAGAGGAAAATCATCCCACTCACCTGAAAGTGTAATTGCCAGGAACAAGGTTAGACAGATGCAAAACAGGTGTGTCGGCAATTGCCTTCTGTTCTCGTAAGGGACCTTTAATTTCTTCCCAGTGGTAATTCAATATTTTAGTATCATCTGTACTTTCTACATCAAAGTAAAATACCTGTATTAGCAGCTAGTATCAATATAAAGAACTATCATTAGAGGAAACTAACTCATTTACTATCATTTATGTTTTCAAAACACATTAAAACACAAACATAAATGCACAGGCTGCCTTCTGCACACCATTACTCCAGAATTGTCCCCACCAAAGCCAGAAGTGGTTTGTGGATTGCGATCACTGAGCAATCGTGATTTGTTTGCAATTACTGAATACAGAATCGGAGGCGGCTGCCGGGGTGGTATTTCCTGGACTTAGAATAAGAGAAAGCTGTGGTTATTGGATTGCAATTGTTGGCTTTTTAAATGGCAGCCAATCTATATGTGTGCATAAATGTGGTATTTATATTTAGAAGAGGTTTCATTTAGCTTCCCTTATTCTTACTTTAAAAGAAAAACTACATGAAAGATTATCAGCTGTGAATTATATACTACAGAGCATCAAAATATATCCTAGCACCTCTTCAGGTCCCAATGCAGATGCCTGGATGCATAGCTGAATTACTTACATCTGTGCAAAGTAAACGTAACGTACTACGAGCATTGTGACTAAGTGAATTATTCTGCTTTGGTGTCACTCTCTTTGCACAATGTAATGACTGGACATGCAAAGTAGAAAATAATGAAGCCCAGTATCTATGCCTGCTTTCAGTATGAATATGGTTCTGTAAAGAGCAGCTTATTTTTAAAAGTTGCAATTGAAATGGTGGGGCTTAAGTTTCCTTATAAATATAAAACGACACTTCATCAACTGAGCAGACACAAGGAAGAGGACTATAGATTCTTATAAAATATGTAGGAGTATATGATTCTAGGAATAATACAGTGTGATTCCCCATCATCAAAATACACAAACAAAACATTGCCCATTACATACGACTGCCATCAATGAAGGTAGAAGTTGTAGGCAAAAAAACCTCTTGTATTTTGGGTGAAGCAACTGCTACAGGTGGCTGGTTTATTCTGACTGCTGTAGAAAAATAAGGAACAGAAAACCATCCTTAAGGAGGCTCGCATGCAACTGCCAGAATATTGGTCTGCTAGCTCTATAATTAATATCAACCTCTAGCAACTAACAAAATTCATGATTAGGCTGTTGGTTCAAAGAAATGTAGGTTTGGGATAGAATTAAATGGAAACTTTGAACCTAATAAATTATTATTTTCAACTTTAAGTGCTAGAACACTTCTAGTATAGGTCTAGAAAATGGCATAGGGTAAAAAAAAAAAATGATGCTGACCCACATTGGCCTGGGACTCACCTGTAAGCGTGGCCCTGTGCCGCCAGATGTTGCCCCGGGGCAGGTAGGCAGCTGGCTTGGGCTGTGTCCTTAGGAAAATCTCTGAGGTAGAGCCCGGGCCAAGAACCACCCACACAGGCCAGCACATTTGTTCAGCCCCACCGTGGGGGGAAGGGGCAACCATGGCCATGCACCATGGCTGGTTGACATGGCTTCCCATCATGGCAGGGGTGGGGGGGACGGGCAAGGTGCTGGGAGTGATGCAGCTCTTGGCCAGAGCCAGCCCCAAGCTCATGGTGCCTTACGGGTCCCTGTGTCTTAGCAGTCTCCGCAGTCTCACTCAAGTATCAACCGCTGAATTGCAGCTGCTCCTCAGAATCTCAGCAGCCAAGATCACAAAGTACTAGCTCCACCAACCAATCAAAAAGCAGGAGAGGCTCACCTTGGGAAGAGCACATGTTTGTGTCTTGTGGCTTTCAACCCTATGAAGATTTTGGTACATAGCTCTTGGGATGGGGAACTTTCCCCAACTCTGTTCTATGGTACTTACTTACTCAGTCCTCTGGGTCAGGGAAAAGAGCGGGGTGGTTAGAATCTAGAAATCCTGACCTGGTGACAAGTCTAGACTTGAACGCAGTTCTGCATCTATCCTAATTTGTGCCAGGAGTTCAGTGCCAAGTTGCCCTCTGTACAGGACAGCAAATAATGGCATAAACACCGCCACTCCTCCATGCTGCACCACAAAGAAGTACAAGGGATCAATAAAGTGGTTTACCTGGTTTGACAGTGACATTTACAAATCCTTCTCCAAAGGCTTTTTCAGCTGAAACAGTCACTTTGAAGACATAAGCACCTGCTGACAGCTGAAACAGATTACCAAAAAAAAAAAAAAAAAGGTTTCCAATATGTTTAGAACAGCACAAAGAAGCCAATCCACAGCTGAATATAAAGGCATGTGCAAAAGGTCCTGATCATTGTCCAGAGACAAAGACTGAGGAGGAGGAGCCAGTTGGGATACCTATGCTCTGCCCAAGAAGATAAGTTATGACAATCTCTTTGGAAAATGTTATATGCCTGCTTCAGTGTCTATCATACAAAGAGAGAACACTAGGAAGCCAGAAAACAATGTGATGCTCACTGGCTTAAATGTTTTCTCTATGTGATGTTCTTTCTACGTGGTGTTTTCTTTAACTCTGTAGGTCACCAACTTATTCTTCTTTTGGGGAATATATTGCAACAGTTCTGCAGCTGGTGTAGACTGGCACAACATTACTAAGTAGAGATGAAATGGATAGTTAATTCCCTAACTGCCGTTAATCACTTACTTGAGAGAGTTTCAGTGTTTGCGTGTGCTTGCTCTCCATTTCACCCTCATAGTCAGCAGGGTGACTGATCAAACTCCACTCATAACTGTAGGCAGTTTCTGAAAGTGAACACAAGGAAAAACAATGACACACAGCCCAAAGGCCCAATAATTAAAACACTGTATTTAAACAATCTCTACTTCAGTCTGTGAATTTAATAACGACTCAAATATACCAAGCTTCTGAGTTACTCAGAAGTATGAAAAGTAGACCTCTAAAACTATAGATCCAAAGGAGACTGGAGCCTCAGCACCCATTCCACTCTCAGACATTAATCTCAGGGCCTGTGCTGTCCTGGGGCTCAGTGCTCAGGCACCAAGGATTCTCACTCTCGGCAAGAGCTGATAGAACAGTGGACTTGACCCTCGAGGATGCTGAACACCCCCTCAAGTTCTTTACAGGGTCAGGGTCAAAAGACATACTCCTGAGAGGTTGGTGTTGAGCTGCATAAGGAGCAAGCAAAACCTGAAGCCTGCACTGGGGTAAGCAGACCCATTTGGCTGACCCCCAGTTAGTGTAAGTTGACACAGCACTCCCCGAGGATCTGGCTAATCAGTATTAGTGCTGAAATGCGCATGGATCTCTAAAACTCATTTGGAAGCTTCTCTCTGCAACTGGAGCCACAAAGAACTGGCAAATAAGTGTTTCTGCAGATTAGAAGGGCAGGTTCTGCCTTCCCAGTGTTCCTCTGTCATTGTGGACATGCGTGTTACTCAAAGCCAAAAGGAGAGAGACTGTGGTTGCCGTGTTGGTCCCAAATATAGGCAGTAGAGACAAAATAGTGTGGAGATATCTTTTATTGGACCAACTACAGTTGGTGGAGGTGCGCAGGCTTTCGGACCTCACAGGGTCCTTCGTCAGGCAGGCCAGGAGTTAAAACTGCAGATTAGTCTGGGAGCACCAATAGTTGTGTGTGCACTTCAACGTCCCCTAAATCTGACTTCAAATATTAAAATTATACTAATTGGGGAGTTGATCTGGGCCACATTTTCCCACCACACATAGTGCTGTGTACTTTGTTGAAACCTTGCTGGTGGTATCACAACCTGTTAACAAATGGATCACTGGTAGTATGTGAATAATGTTACGATCAAACGCCAACATTAATGTGTGAAGTGGTACAGTTCTTTTTGTGTTGCCTTGCCCACACAAAATCCCAAACTCAGACAAACCTCTGTTGTGCCATGTTTGTACGTAGTGATAGAGTAAGCAAACGAAAATGTCAGCATCCTTTGAAATGACAAGAACCCGACATATTGGTTGTGAGAGGGTACAGTGATCCACATGCACCAGTATTCTATCGTCTGCCTCTTCATGCATACAGTACGTCTGCTATCTTGTCACTCCCAGTATCCAAACGAACACAGGTATATAAACAAACAGTACAAGAAACTGAATTCGCTTGTAGATGGATTCTCAACCAGGAAATGAAGAACTGCTGTAAGCGGATCTTGTTAATGGTTGAAGACCAAAACTGCTCCATCTGGACAGATAGAGGCGAAGACGGGCCTAATATTGTAACATCTATTGGATCCATCTTTGTGCGATGAACACGTTCATTATCTTTGATGCTGTTTTCTGCATAGTTGTCACAGATAATATCAATCCACTCACAGGCATTATAAAATTTTGTGCATAGGTTCCATAGGTCCTCCGCAAAAACCCCAAAAGTGATAATCTTAATTAAAAGTCTTTACCGGCACTGAACTTGCCAGTGACATGAAATCTACCACAACTGCGGTTGACATATGTACTGAACCTATGCTACTAGTTAATGGCTCTTGAAGGTTTTTTTTCCAGTTCATGGGGGAGATCAGACTTGATTGGTTTATGAAGATAGCTTTCTTTGGTCAAGAAGAAGGAAGTTGATGTAATTTTGTATGTTAAAAGCACGTCGATGTTGTAACCTCTACTTCTGACGATGCGAACATACCTTAGTGCTGCACTCACTTCCTTGTGGACATCCACAGTATTAACCTTTGTTTTGCCTTTTGCAACCGCAAAAGAGAGATAGGGTTCATTAACGCTTTTGTCTTACTGTCAAAGCATTCCTGAACAAATGTGTTATAGACCTCTTTGCCAACTACAAGGCAGTTCACTTTGAATGAGGTCTGATCATAATTGAAAGCTTTGCCCGTTACTAGGTTTCTAACCTTTGTTGCACATTCACTGGTCAATGCAAATGGGTTTCAGCGCTCTACTATGAAGTCAACCATTCTGGAAATGCATTTCTCATCTTGAATTGTGATGGCATCTGCGTATTCATGGTGCAAAGAGTACTCATCTTCATCTACCAGCCCACAAAACTCATGGCACACCTGTGAGAGCTGCACCTTCTCATGTTTGATCAGATCATGTGAAGCAACAGCTTGTTTTCTTCTTGTGAACCCAACAATGCCGCCATGACTTTTGGCTGGCTTGTTATAGTTCTGCTCTAATGCCTGATCCATCTGTACTGAGCTGAATTTGCAGGCAGTGTTCTTGGCAACGAAATGGCCCTGTACAAAATCATTGTAAATGTCCGGAAATTTATCCTTCAGTTTTGCGCAGTCCTCGTAAAACACAGATCCCCATCGAGCGTAGTTAACCTTACCAAATGCAAACAACAGCAGGATGGCTCTTTTCAATGCATCAATGTGCAGAGTCCAGTTAGCCTCTCTATGGTCCCTGGTTAGGTCTCTCAAAATCGGAAACAACTTGGTCAGAAAGAAATGCCAGTATCGAAAAGGCAGATTGTTTATAACATTGTCTTTTTTGTTATAGGTATGTTATTAGCAGCATCTTTCTTAAACAGCAGAGATGATCCCCTTACCATGTTCTACAACATTTTTTCAAGACTTTTTATGTAAACCTATTAGGAAAAGCACCACATAAAGAAAAAGACCTGTGCTGCAGCCACCATCTTGAATCCAAGATGGCCACCAAATGACCACGTGCAGAAACGTGTAGATGGGTAGGATCAACACCCCAATTAGTATGGTTTCAAATTCTGAAATCAGATTTAGGGGACGCACACACAACCATAGCTAGCTCTATGACTAGATGGAGCAAAAGGCATTTCCATCTCAGAAACTCACCTGAAGGTGGTGGTGGAACAACAGAGGCATTCAATTCCACTTCATGTTTTGGTAAAGTGACCTGTACGTTATCTCCAGCTGACACCATAAGCTCTTTTACTGTATCTACATCAGAACCACCTGCATCAGATATTTAAAAATTAGAATTAAGGGAAAACTTAAAAAAATAAAAACAAAACACCCCACACAAACAGCAGCTTCCGAGAACCAAGGTGCCTTCTGGATAAAGTGTTGGACTAGGAACAGGGTTCAGATCTCATCTTAGCCATGCACTTGCTGGGTGATCTTGGGTAAGCCACTATCTCTCAGCCTCAGTTCCCTATCTGCAAAATGGGTTTAATAATGAATGACCTACTTTACAGGGGTTTTTTTTGAGGTTGAACTAGATCAGAATTGTAAACCACTATATAAATGATAATAAAAAAACAATTTACTATTTTCAAAGTATCATCTAGCAAGTTTCTGCATAACGCTGGATGAGAACTCATTGATAATGCATGGATAATTATAATTACGGATTCATCATTTCTCTCTGTCTGCCACTTGTCATTGTAAGTAGAACTTATTTTTGTTTTAGTAAGTACCCTTGCATTTTTAACACCACTATATACATGGATTTTGTCTTGTACTAACAAAAATTAATGTATTTTTTCAAATCACAGGAAGTGTTAGTTTCCCCCCCCCCCCCTTTAAAATATAGAAATCTGGGAAACTGCAGCTCTGATCTTGTAAATACTTACACATACGGAGACTCATAAAAATCAGTGTGGCTATGTAGGTAGAACAAGGCAGCCCTGCTCCTGTGAAGAGTAACAGCAGGAGCAGCCCCCAAAACTCCAATCCTGGGCAAGTCTTATTCCTTTATAGTATCTTTATTCCAGGAGAACAAAAACATTACAGTCCATATCTTATTAGCCATTAGGCCATGATTTCAGGTTTTCAGTCTCCCAACTGGATCAGCACCAAGGAGACCTCCCAGGGCTAACTGCCTCTGTCTGAGGTTTGTACTTCCAAGGCCAGGCACCGACTGCCTAGAGCTAGGGTTACCAGACCTCCCCCTTAAAAAAGAGGAGGCTTATGGGGGGGAAAAACCATGGTGCAGGGCTGCATTGGTTCCAGTGCAGCTCTGCAACATGTATTTTTCATAAGTGTCCTCTTTTAAAGGGGAGGTCTGGTAACCCTAGTTAGCTATTGCTCTCACAGCCCAGGGCTCTTATAGCTCCCAAAGTTGGCATGGCGCAGGTGATGGGCAGGCAGTCCTTAAAGGACCCACGCCTGCCACATTACAGGAGATTTATCTGTTTGCTGCGTTAATATTTGCAGGACTGGGATCTAAATGTCTCACTCTCTTGGTAATTGGAAAGAGAATCATTTACATCTAATGGTCACAGGTTCTGGGGCATTGTCAGCAGAGACCAAAACCCTTCAACAGCTATTTGGTAAGGTTATGGATATTTAAGCCAGTGAGAATCCACATATCTAAAAAACTAGAAAAGAAGAAAGGGTGTAGATGATAACATGACAAGAACTGATGAAGCATACACATGTAAAAGCAATTATCATAGTAGGCGGTCTAACAGAAGCAATGTTCCAACAGAGCAAGCTGGAATTCTGCTACAACAAACGGGGGGTAGGTTTTATATAACAGCCAAACGGCTAGCATATGATCATTTGGCTGTATCTTTCCTTGTACATATGCAGTCAATTCCTTTTGGAGTTCACAGCTCAAAGTGTGAATAAATCCCTGAATGTCGATACATCCGTTTATTTTCATCCAAATGAAGCAGCGTGCTATCCAAAAATAGCTTTTCTTATGCTTTTGGGTCTTTAAAAAAATAATAAAAAAATTTACTGACTAAGGACCTAGCTACAGTGTACAGGATTCACAGCAGCAGAATTTAACTGCATCATTCTACTTCGGTGCATTATTGAATTAAACTACACCAGAGTCAATCCTGCTTTCTATTGCCTGGAGCATCTACCTCAGGTGTTTCTGTACCAAGCAGTTACACTGAAAATGTCACGACTGTATAGAGAGTCTCTCTCAAGTAAGCATCCGAGATATGTTTAAAGTATTGAATTAGAGAGAAGATGCATGGGAAGTTCAGCTGGCCTGCATTCAGCCTGTCTGTAGTGTTTTGCAGGATTTAATTTCTTACTGCCTTGATTACAGGTAAAAGAATCATTTGCTTGTAGTGCTCTTGGTACTTACCAATCAAGGCTTGGTAAGTAGTAACCACGGCTTTGTAGTGTCTGTAGTAAAATCCATCCCTCAAATTAAGTCTAGTCTATTTCTAAAGGTAATTTATAAAGCAAACTAAGGTCACATTTGGTTAAGTTGGAACACAAATAGAGGAGAACTGAAAAGAATAGCAAATTTCAGGAACAAGAAAATGAAACATTATTTGTGTCTTTTCAAATGAGACGATAGCCCACTGCAGTCTGGGTTCAGTCTGTGCTGCCTCCGCTAACATGTTTAGCATGGCCAGCCTAACAAACAGGCAGCCCCCTGCATGTATTTCATGTGCTTGAAGGCAGCCCCCATTGGCAGCACCAGTGAGAACAAGAGTGGAGAGAGAGGCAGGAAGGAAGCGGTCATTCCTTGGATGGTCTAGGATTTTCACCCTTGACTCTATAGTGCTGAGCTGGTGGACCTGTACGTGCAGAGGTGCTACACACAACCTCATTGACGGGATGCAGACACATGGGCACACATTAGCCTGCATTCGCCCACATGACAGGCTCCACATTCTCAGAGATCCTGCCATGAGTGAGGGCTGCGTGTCCGGTGAGTGGTGGCCAGTGGGGGGTGAACACCTAATAAATGGGCAGGTGGACACCCACCTGGTGTGGGTTATTGTGGATTAATGTCTGGTTTGTAACACCCTTTGTTTCAGACATTCATTATCAATTTCAGATCTATAGGACTGAAATGAAATAAATGAAGAAAGAAATATGTAATGTATATACCCCAACGTATACATTCAGTGGTGTGTCTGAATATGTGAATAATCTTCATGACTACAACATAGGATACTGATTTTAGCACTAACAGAAGTATGAGTTCAAAACGGTTTGGGGTCCAAGAATCTGAAAGACCACCTTCTTCTTCATGTTCCATTGCAACCTCTGAGGTCAGCCAGGAGCACCCTCTTCCAGGTACCATCTGCCTGTCATGTTTCTAAAAGGAGGGCATGCCGAGAGGTGTTCTCGGTGGCTACCCCACAATTATGGAACTCCTTGGAAATTCATCTAAACCTGAGTCTGCTCATCTTCCGGAGGCAAGGCAAGACCTTTTTGTTTGGTCTTGGCAGGCAGGGGTACACATGAGGTATTGTGGGTTGGGGGTTTTATCTGATTTTATGGGGGGATTTTAATATCTGGGTTTATTTTATTTTTGCCCATTGTAACCCACCCCGAGTCCAAAAGGAATGGGTAGGATAGAAATATAAACAAAACAAACAAACAGGCAGTCAGAAAACCATTGCTATTGTTCATTTGAGTACAAATGAGGTACAAGCTAGCTAATTTAGCATCTTCCTCAACATCTCCCAAAAGGTGGACCATGATGTGTCCAATCCTTGCAAACCTGCTCGTACCCAGAGACTAGTGTTGCAGGGAGAACACTCTAAACCTTTTACAGGAGTAGCGAGTGCCAGTGCTGTGTTTGCTTTCACAGACATCCCCTGAGGGATTTTTCCTTTCACTGAATTTAGGATATCTCAGACCGCATCTGTTCAGTCATGATAGCTCTGCACAGGATCCCTGGAGCCAGTTGTGACTGTTAGGCTTAAAGGCAGGGACGGTGCGCCCCCTAGGACGTATGGGGAAATGCCCCCCCAGCCCCAGGAGTCGCCCGAGTTCCCGACCAGCCGACAGGGAAAAAAAAAAAGGTCACACCTAGCCTGGGCTCATGTGCGGAGTCAGCTCGAATTACCTTCAGAAGGTTGCTACTTCAAACAAGGTTCTTCGAGCTGGCTCAGAACATTGTCACACACCACCACCCCTGAAGGCTCCCTAAGCCCTGAAGGCTCCCTAAGGCTTCCTAAGGAAGCCTTCAGGGTCAAAAGGGAGGTGTTTTCTCCTTTTATGCAGAATGGGTGGCTAGGCCCCTCATACATCAGGGACCACCTTGCCCTCCGTGCCCCAGAGCAGCTCCTTCGGTCCACCGGGGGTGCCTTCTTGGAGGTCCCCCGTGTTAAGCGGGGGGCCACAATGGAGAGGGCATTCTCGGTGTCCGGGCCGCGCCTCTGGAATTCCTTCCCAGAGGAAGCTCACCTGGTCCCAAGCCTTTTGACATTTCAGTGAATCTGTAAGACCTGGCTGTTCACCCAGACCTTTGGGGAGGGGGGGTGGGGTTGGGGAGGGGGTGTTTTATCTGCCCCCACCCTTATTTATTTATTATCCCAGCCTGTTTTATTGTTGTGTTTTTATGGATTGGTTTTATTATTATATTGTTTATACATTTATAAATTGTTTTATAATTAACTTGTTAGCTGCCCCAAGCTGTTCACAGGAGGCGCGGGATACAAATTGAAAAAATAAATAAATAAATAAATAAAATAGAAGCGTTGTCAATTCTGCATAAAGGGATCCCGCAATGAAATAGTGTCAGCAGGGGGCACTATTTCATTGCGGGGGCCGGGCAGGGGGAAAGTCCATACCTGAGCGCCCAACACAAGCACCTGGGTATGGAGGGGGGGAGGCTGGGAGCTGCCGCGCGCACAGCTCCCAGCCTCCCCCCCCCCTCCTCCCTGAGTCCCTTCCAAGTCCCTCCCTGTCGAGTCAAACTTTGACTCGACTGGGAGGGAGGGGGACTTGAGCCAGCTGCGGCAGCTCCCAGGCCCAGTCCTCAAGCAGCACGCGCGGAAGCAGCAGGAGGCTTGGCTCCTGCTGCTTCCATGCACGCTGCTTCAAGCCCGGGGACGGGAGGTCTGAGGGAGGCTGAGGAGGAGGCGATGACAACTGGAGGAGCGGAGACTGAAACCCCCCCGAGTTGGCCCACGGTGAGTAAATTGCGGGGGCCCGGGGGTGGGGGGGAGCGAGGGGGGACATGCTGCGGGGGAG
>QEPC01000858.1:843901-891196 GCA_003113815.1 Sphenodon punctatus
TCTCTGGGAGGGGAGTGGGGGCTAGTGGGTTAGGGCAGGGGGGACTGTGTGTGGTAAAATGGAGGTTTGGAAATCCTGAGATGTCACTGCAAGTCATGCGATTTCAGCTGTGTTCAAAATGCTGGAAATGGGATGTGCGTGGTAAAATTGGACTCAGGCTGTGACTGGGATGCTTTACAAGGATGAGTCCCTGTGTTTTGGGTTTATAAATGATTTATTTTAAGCTTGATGTGCATGTAGACTGTGTTTTCTTCCATCCAATGTTAACCCTGGGAACTCCTTGCTGCTGGGTTATGCCATGCCACTCGCCTACCGTCCCCCTGGCTCCACCTACCATCCCCCTGACTCCACCCCTAGGCCCGCCGGCCCGGCCTTACTGCCCCAGTGCCCCTCCAACATCGAAACCCACCAGCCACCCCTGCCAAAAGGCAAATGTTGGCTCTAAATTAAATTGCGTGTTCCTGAATCCTCAGGCAGGCCAACAGCTAGTGACTCTAAGAGTCTTGTGAACGTTTTAGAGAACACAACTGGCATCAGGAGGAGAAAGAGTTACATTAAAATAATACATTACTTATTAAAGCAACATCAGCTTTCCCCTTTTGCACACCTACTTGGCCGTAATACTGGTCAAAACCTGGGATTTCTTTTCAGCATAGAAAACACAGAACAAAGCAAAGCGATTGTCTTTCTTTCACGCACGGCTTGATTTTCAGGCCAGAAGATGTCACTGAGACCATCTAGTCTGACCTTTTGAATATCACAAGCTGAATTTCTTCCATTTATTTCTATTTCAGACTCCTAAGGAGCTTGTGTTAAGGCAGTCAAATCATTTTTGTAGTTCTTCTCTGCACTCTCCAATCTTTCAACTTCACTTAATAAAATGTGGACCCCATAACTGGAGCCAGTAGTTCAATAATGGTCCTCACCAATATCATGTACAGAGGTAAGATCACTTCCCTGCTGCTGCTCAATACTCCTTTGTTAATACAACGAACTATTGTGTGTATTCTCAAAAATGTTTCCAGGCCAGTGCAAAACAGGAGCTACATTTATAGGGGGCGTTGTGTTTTGGTCGGACCATTACCTTCTAAAGGTCCAGATCCCTGTCCTCCGGTGCCCTGTCGGGGTAGTGAAACAGTTAGGTTGTTCTGTCCCCAGAGACTAATGGATCCAATTGGTTTAGAGAACTCTCTGGGACATTTATACAGCTACTCAGTTACTGATTGCCTTGTGGAATGACATCTTTCAACAGCCACTGACACAGTTGCACCCAGGTGTCTGATCCAACCTCTGTGACAGGTCTCCTTGGTATACAGGGGACCCACGGCATTCAAGTGGAAGGGTAGGCAATTAGAGCGCAGGTGACACTCAACTTGTGCTGAAGCCGACTGATTGTGGCATAGATGGTTTTTGAAGGACTATGCCATGGCTGTGACGGCAGCAAAGAAAGCTTTCTTCTCTGCTATCATAGCATCTGCAAAGTTCCATCCTGTGGAGCTGTTCCGGGTGGCGTTTGGCCTGGTTAATCATCTATTGCCCACGGTGACCTTTTTCTTCATTACTTTGCAAACAAAATTACTCATTCACCACAACTTGGGTGCTGCTATTTTGATTGCAGAGTCAGAGTTTGAGGTTGTGGAAGCTCAGCCTTGTCCTGTTTGTTTAGTTCAGTGTCAGCTAGTGTCACCCACTGATGCGGAGGATGTGTCTGGAGAGAGGCGGGCAACCAGTTGTGAATTAGATCCTTGCCCATCCTGGCTGGTGAAATGCAGCCGGGAGATGTTGGGGCCACTGCTGGCTGGGGTTGTTAATGCCTCCCTTTGGGAGGGTAGGTTGTCAGACACCATCTTTGGATGCTGACTCCCTGGCTGGCTATTGCCCTTTCTCTAACCTTCCCTTTTTTAGGGCAGGCTAATGAATAGGTGGTTGCCCAGCAGCTTCAGGCTTATCTTGATGTTATCAGCTTCCTGAACCCATTTCAGTCAGGTTTTCTTCTGCGATATAGCACAGAGATTGCGCTTGTGGCCTTAGTCGATGATCTACGCTTGGAGATTGGCAAAGAACTGTGCGCCCTGTTGATCTTGTTAGATCTTTCAGCGGCCTCTGATACAGTTGATCAATCATGAGGTGTTGTCGACGCATCTACATGACCTGGCAGGGGTGCACAGGACTGCTCGAGTGGTTCCACTTGTTTCTGTTAAGGAGGTCCCAGCGAGTGGTGATGGGAGATTGCTCATCGTCCCCTTGGGACCTCATGTGGTGTGCCACAGGGTTCCATCCTGTCTCCTGTCTTGTTCAATGTTTATCTGAGGCCACTGGGTGAGATCATTCAGAGGTTTGGAGAGAAGTGCGATCAGTATGCTGACGACACCCAGCTCTACCTCTCTTTTTCATCTAGCTCAGGTCCTGTAATTTCAGTGCTTACCCAGTGCCTGACAGCTGTTTGCACAGCTCACTCCAGGTTCGCAGCCTTGGAATGCTTCTGGACTCCTTGCTGTGCTGTGCAACATCAGGTTGCAGTGGGGGCCAGGAGCGCTTTTCACCAACTTCATCTGGTGAGGCCCTTTCTTTCTGATTCATAGTCACAGAGCTGGAAGGTACCTCAAGGCTCATCTAGTCTTGGTTGGGAATAAATCAACAACGATCCAGGAATTGATCCTGGATCAATCAGCCAACCTCGTATGCATCACAGAGACCTGGCTGGACAATGAGTTGTGGCTGATATTGGCTGACCTTGTTCCAGTCGGGTACTCCGTGCAGCATCAGTCTAGATCAGAGGGTGGGGAGGCGGTGGAGCTGTTGTTTTTAAGGACATTTGGTCTGTGAGGCGGTATCCTGTGCAGACCATTGTGGGCACGGACGGGGTCCACCATGTGTTCGATTTAGCAGGAGACAGATTGGGGCTGTTGTTGGTATACAGCGGATGACACCATTGGCATACCTACCTGTACCGCAACATCCCTACACGCTCTAGTGGAATTGGTATCAGAAGTGGTCTTGCGATCTCCAAAGACTTTGGTCCTGGGGGATTTCAATATCCATGCTGATGCCAGTTTATGGGGAGCAGAGTGTGAGTTCATGGACGCCATGACAACCATGGGACTGTCTCAGAGGGTTAAGGGTCCAGCACATGAGGGAGGACCTACCCTTTACCTGATGTTTTTCACCAGCCTTGAGGTGGGGAATCCGGTGGTGGGGGATGTTTTGGTTTTACCCCTGTCATGGACGCATCATTACCTCCTCCGGACCAGTCTCCTAGTGCATGTCTGCTCCCGGAAAGGTGCAGGGCCAGTTCGTTGGGTTCGCCCCCAGAAACTTATGGAACCTGAGAGGTTCTGGAATGCTCTAGTGGAGATGCCTTCCGATCTTGATGGTCGTTCACTCAGTGACCTCATTGCCTTCTGGAATAGCTTGTTGGCTGAGGCTATCGACCGAACGTCTCCCAAGCATCTACTTCCAGAGCGCCGACGGCGGGGGTTGCCGTGGTTTATGGAGGACCTGCGCCGGATGAAGCAGGATGGACGGCGGTTAGAGCGACGGTGGTGTCGGACTTGTGCTGAAGCGGATTGATTGCATCATAAAACTAGTTTAAGAGCTTATGCTGTTGCGGTGCGGCAGCAAAGAAGAAGTTCTTTGCTACCCCCATCACATCTGCTAAATCACGTCCAGCGGAGCTTTTCCAGGTGGTGCAGAGGCTGGTCAGTCCGGCCTCTCTCCACCTGGAACTGGAATTTTCCAGTGCCCGCTGTGACCTGTTTGCTGATTTTTTTGCCGATAAAATTGTTCAAATTCACCACTATCTCAACGCTGCATTGACAACAGTGTAGGTATCGGAGGTACAGGAAGCCCCGTCATGTCAGCTGTTGTGAGGGATCAGTTTCAGGGGGTGTCATCCACTGATGCGGTGGATGTCCTTGGGAGTGCCTGGGCCACCTGTTGTGAACTAGACCCATGCCTCTCCTGGCTGGTGAAGGCCAGCTGGGAGACATTAGGGCCGTTGCTGGCGGGGGTGGTCAATGCCTCCGTTAGGGAGGGCAGGGTGCCGAGCCGTCTTAAAGAGGTAGTGGTGTGGCCCCTACTCAAGAAGTCATCTCTTGACATTGACTCCCTAGCCAGTTATTGGCCAGTCTCTAACCTTCCCTTTTCGCCTGTCTGTTGCTCTTCAGGTTCGGAGTCTGGGGGTGGTTTTGGATTCAGGCCTCCATCTGGATCAGCAGATGGAGGCAGTGGTTAAAGCCGCCTTTTGCCAGCTGTATCTGATACGGGGGCTTCGACCTTACCTCTCCGGGCCCGATCTGGCCACTCTCGTCCATGCCTTCATCACCTCGAGGCTAGACTACTGCAATGCGCTCTACGTGGGGCTTCCCTGGTTTCTGGTTCGGAGGCTTCAGCTAGTGCAGAATGTGGCAGCCCATCTCCTGACGGGGATGGGGCGGCGTGAGCACATAACACTGGTGCTCCACACTCTGCACTGGCTGCCTATAGCGTACTGAGCCAGATTCAAGGTGTTAGTATTGATTTACAAAGCCCTGCACGGTCTGGGCCCCTCATATCTCGGGGACCACCTCACCCTCCACGCCTCAGAGTGATCCCTTTGGTCCACCGGGGGCGTCTTTCTGGAGGTCCCCCGTGTAAGACCCCCCAGCCACAATGGAGAGGGCGTTCTTGGCGGCCGGGCTGCAGGAGGAGGCTCGCCCGCATCTGTAAGACTTGGCTGTTCGCCCAGGTCTTCGGAGGAGAGGGTGAGGGGTGGGTTAATTTTTGTGGGGGGGTGTTTCAAATTTGTTTTTAATTATGATAGTGTAGATTTTTTATGTTTAAAAATGGTTTTATATTGTGCTGGAAGCCACCCCAAGATGCCGTAGGCATGGGGGGCGGTATATAAATACAATGAAATAAATAAATAAAATAAAATAAAATATTTTTAGGGAAGGTTATTGAACAGGTGGTGGCACGGCAACTACAGGGACATCTGGACTGGGTCGGTTTCCTTGATCCCTTGCAGTCTGGCTTTCTCCCCAGGTTTGGCACGGAGACTGCACTTGTGGTCTTGGTCGATGACCTGCGCCATGAATTAGATCAGGGTAGATCCTCAATTTTGATCTTACTGGATCTGTCAGTGGCATTTGATACCATTGACCACGAGATGTTGGTGGCAAGGCTGCAGGACCGGGCCGGGGTGAGCGGAATTGTTCTTGAATAGTTCTGCTCATTCCTGGCGTGGAGAACACAGCATGTGGTTCTTGGGGAATGTACATCGTCTCCCTGGAATCTCACGTGTGGAGTCCTGCAGGGTTCCATTCTGTCCCCTCTACTGTTCAACGTGTATATGCAACCGCTGGGCAAAGTCATGAGAGGATTCGGCGTACAATGTCATCAGAATGCCGACGATACTCAGCTTTACCTCTCGTTTTCTGGAGACCCAGGCCCAGCAGTCTCGGTGCTTAACCGGTGCCTGGCAGCTGTAGGGGACTGGATGAGGACGAGCCATCTGAGGCTGAATCCCGACAAGACAGAGGTAGTAGTAGTAGTAGTAAGTTTACTGTTTGGCCATAGGCCGTAACAAAAGTAAACAAGCACAAAAATAATAATGAATTACATAAAACACAAAGTTTAAGAACATAACCAAAAAATACACCAAAATATCCAATCATGCAGGAAAAAAGTATATGTAAATAACAGAGTTAAATTTGTCAGTTACATTACCATATATTGTCTTACCCTTCCCGGGGTGTATGGCGACAACATTTGGCCCTTGAATTAGCCTACAAACATCCTTATGAAGGATAATGCCTTACCCTTCCCAGGATGGATGGCGACACATTTGGCCCCTGAATTAGCTTATAGATATCCTTTTAAAAGGCTTTTGCCTTACCCTTCCCGGGGTTTATGGTGGAAGCATTTGACCCCTGAATTAGCTTAGCAAAGAAGGTAGGGTGCATTTTATTGTTGACCATTAGGCCAATAATCAGACTAGAAGAAACATAATACGCATAACTTCAAAATTACACAAAGCCTCACTAGGCAAAATATGAATAAGTCACCAGGTTGAAAATAACAGCACCCTACGAAGAATAAATCCTCAGTGTTGCGGCCGATCAAAATTCAGGAGACAACCCCCGTTTTTGCTTGTAGAAGACTATACAGGCACCGAAAGCTGCCACAGCTCTGGAACACAGAGTATCTCTTTTATCCAACAAAAACTGCGAATAAGTGTAATCGAGCAGCCCAGCGGGAAAGCTATTAATGAAACTGAATATATTTTCCCCTCAATTGACTGTAAGCTGGACATTTCAAGATGATATGATTTACAGTCTCAGGCACTGCAAGATCACAAAATAAACACAATCTGTCCCCCTTAGGGATTTTATGGAATCTACCATCCAGCACTGCAGAGGGGAATACATTCAAACGCAGTAAGGTAAAAGCCCTCTTCTGGGGCCAAAGTACCCAGTTTGTTAAGTATTGAGCAGAAGTATATTGCAGACCACTAAATATATACCCTGGGACAACCTTCTGGGTAGACAGAGCGATATTTTCTGTCTGAATTCCCTGGTCCAAAATCCTCTGCCTTATTAATTTCATTGCCCCCTTAGGTCCCAAAGTTGACAATTGGTCTCTCGGTAGGCCAAGTTTAAGCAACTTGACCCCAACAGAACAGCACCATGGGTCTTTCTTAGCTAAACTATATATATGCGCCAGAAGGGAACTCGGGGCAGGAGGAAAAATTTCCACTTTTAGCCAAAATTTGAATATTGCGGCTAATGCCTGTGACCTTATTGGTCTTAATGCTGTTTCGGCTCTGAGGGCCGCTTGATGGGCACATCTGGGAACCCCCAACAAAACAGAGGTGATGTTGGTGGGTAGGGCTGAGGGGGTGGTGGCTCCCATCATTGGTGAGGCTTGCTCCCCCCTGGCAGCTCAGGTCCGTAGTATGCGGGTGCTCCTCAACCCACAGCTCCACCTGGATTGTCAGGTGGGGGCTGTGGCAAGAGAAGCATTTCACCAATTACATCTGGTGCAACGGCTTTGGCCGTATGTCTCAGATTTGGATCTGGCCACCATCATCCATGCTTTCATTACCTCCCAACTGGATTACTGTAACACACTCTATGTGGGGCTACCCTTGGCAACGGTCCAGAGACTGCAGCTGGTGCACAATGCGGCAGCCCGCCTCCTAACAGGGACGGGTCACTACGAGCACATTACACCAGTGCTCTAGACTCTGCACTGGCTGCCTATTGTCTTCCAGGACCAATTCAAGGTGTTGGTTATGACCTATAAAGCCCTAAATGGTTTGGGTCCTGGTTACCTGCGAGACCGCCTCAAGTCTCGGATCATTTCGCAGCCCCTGCGGTCAGCCGGGGGCACCCAACTTGACATCCCCCAGGTACGCCGGGTGACTACTGCAGGGAGGGCATTCTTGGTGGCCACGCCTTGGCTGTGGAACTCTCTCCCGTCGGAGACCCGTCTTTCCCCGGATCTCCCCTCTTTTTGTAGGTGTTGTAAGACCTGGCTGTTCCGCCGGGCCTTCGGGGGTGGGGTGGGGGGATAGGGTTGAGGGGGTATTGGTTAGCCACTATTTATATGTTTATATTTATGTGCCCATTTTATTTATATTTATGATATTATATTTTAATGATTTTATTGTTATATTTTATATTTTATCTTGTACGCTACCCTGGGTTGCCAATGTGCAAGAGGGTGCGGGCTACAAATCTTTCGTAAATAAATAAATAAAATAAAAAATAGTCCAGCCCCTCAGATTCAGATCTGGCCACCATCATCCATGCCTTCATTATCTCAAGGCTAGATTACTGCAATGCACTCTACATGGGGCTGCCCTTGATGACTGTTTGGTAACTGCAGCTGGTGCAGAACACAGCAGCCTAGCTCCATTCAGGGGTGGGTCACCGTGAGCACATTACACCTGTGCTTTACAGTCTGCACTTGCTACCTATAGCTTTCCGGGTACAATTCAAGGTGCTGGTTTTGATCTTTAAAGCCTTAAATGGCCGGGACCCCACATTTCTGAAAGATGGCCTTTCCTACCATGCTCCACCGTGACCCCTGCAGATGGCCATGAGCATTCTCTTGTGAGTTCCACCCGCCAATCTTGTTCATACGACAAGGGCCTGCAGAGAGGAATTCTCAGTTGCTGCCCCAGTATTGTGGAACTCCCTTGCCCTGGAGATCCGTCAGAGCCCAGGCCTGAGCATATTCTAGAGGCACCTTTCTTTTTGGCAAAGCGTTTGGCAGGCGGGGATAGAGGTTGGGGTGGGAAGTTTTAGAAGCGAAGGTGGGGTTTCATAAGGGATTTTTAATGTTTTATTGGTTTGTTGTTTTTTTTTAAGGCTGTGAGCCACCCTGAGCCTTATGGGAAGGGTAGGGTAGAAATTTAAAAATAGACAGACAGACCGATGGACGGACGGACAGAGTAACAGGGCAGAGTCCCTGCAGGCTGCTGCCCCTTTAAGAGAGCACAGCTAGTACCAGCAAGGGAGGATGCTAAGGAAGCTGCAGGTGCTTGGAAGTGGAGAATAGCGCCTGACAGGAAACAGGTGTGTTTTTAGGCATGGTTCTGGATACATAGAGGAAGCTGAAAAGCCAAAGAAAGGGCAGTTGGCAGCTGACACTGGAGGAGACAGGAGCTAGGCTGAGCTCTGTCTCCAAGCCAGGCCATAGAGGAGTGCTGGACTTGAAAAGGCTTGCTGGGATGAGTGTTTGACCCAGAAGCCTGGAGACTGCTGGAAGTAAAGACCAGAGGAGTTTGTCTGGCTAAAGAGACTTAGCAAGGCACAGGCCTCTGGCTTATACAGTGTCTTTCAAAGTACTGGAATTATAGAGATAGATAGGGAAGTGGGTTGCCAGAGGACTGCTTCCTGGTGCTAGCAAGAATATTGAGAGACTGGATAAAGATCGTATATATTGGTGGAGATATGAAATGGCGAGACTGAGACTATGAGATAAAGAATGAGATAATGTGTTATGTGGAATAAAGACTTTGAATAAGCTAATTACCAAGGAGACATAGATTTTAGGGCACTGATCCTGTAAATACTTACTGTGGGCAAGGTGTGAAACTGTCACAGGTGGATGGCTAGAACCCCCTCCCCTTATCTGGACCCTAGCTAGTCTGGATACAAAATTATGTCTACCAAGATATCTGCATTTAGGAACAAAAAAAGCACCTACAGATACCCATTCTGTAGGTATTTGCTTGTTCCTAAATGTCTGACTCTGAATTTAGCTGTTGTAAAATGTCCGCTGTTAGACTCAATTTAAACCCACAAATAATTGCACCAAGAAATTGGTGCACAGAATTTTTTTGAGTAACAATTACACACACACACACACACACACCAGATGAACACACCAAACAGCATAGGCTACAACAATAGATAATCAACAGCAAAGAAACACTTTTTCAATTTTACCCCTCAGAATTATGCAAATTTCTACCTTTGGCAAAATAATTGCATTCTCTCACAAATACCAAACACAAAACAAAAAATTGACATTTTCAGCGATATTAAAACAGCACCCATAAGTAACACTGAATCAATATTTCCATAATCCCAAAAAATATTTCAGCAAGAGTTCCTTGTTAACACCCAAGTGCTGTTTGTTTTGATACTCCACCCTGACTCTTACAGTGCTCCATAGTTTCAGCCACTGAGGGATTAGCAGCTACATTTGCATAATCTATTACTATATGTTCCTTTTCTGACCGTTTGGTTAGCTGTAGCACCCTTTCCTCTTGTTATTTTTCATTCGTTTCGCAAGTCTTCATATAAAACTTATATCCTACATTCAACACCTGTTGTTGGAGCAGGCCCAACCATCTCTCTCAACCCCTGGACTCTGAAATGACAGAAGGTAAAACTTGGATTGCAAGACAATATTTGCATATTATTTGCATGTGTTTGTTATGTAAATTAATGCACATTTTAAACAGTGCATTGTCTAGTTTTGAGGTTGGGCTAAAAATATTACATTTTTTTTTTAAAAAGTAGTCTATACAATAACCTCTGTCGTAAGCCAGACTTGAACCCTTGGGATTTTTTAGTCTTTGTTTCAAAGCATTACCACAGTACTACCTCCAATGGCGTGGCTTCCCTAGTCCCACACCAAATAAGCTCTACTGTGCACACATTACTTCAACAGTAAAACCTTTCCCACACACCTGACTTTTCTCCTCCTGTGTGGATTCTCTGAGAGAGAAGATGCTGTGTGGATTTTCTATTAGTCGAGCGTTAGGCAATAGCCCATTTCCTGAAATAACATTAGCCCAATGCAAAATCCAGATCTGAACCCCTGGTCTAGCTACCACCTTTTCACTGTTCTCCTAACAGAGCTACAGGAGGAAGTACTGGATGCTGCTTTTAATTCAGTCACTAGAGAAGAACTCTGCACATTGCCCAATAAGCTATATAGCTGTTTTGAGGCTGCTCCAGCAACAGCAGCAATGCAGCTAGGTAGCTACATTTTGTACTTGTGATACCAGGGGCCCTGGGTTCTAGTATGCCTTGTACTTTCGTGTCTCCTCTCCATTAAGTGTCTCTTTTAAAAAAATAACAAAAAAGCGGTTCCCAGTTTCTCACCTAAAAGTGTTGATCTAAAAAAGGGTGAGGAACAGTTGGGAAAGTAAGATGCAAGCTGACATCCTTCTGTGCCATTCCTTGGGATTTTTTCTCCAAAAGCTGTGGCAGAGTCACTCATCCACACACTCTCGTCATTAAAGGCAGGATTGTGCCACAGCTGTCCGAGACCCTTGGACAGATGCCAGATACCTGCTAATTCTGGAATGTCCCATATAACATGGGACACTTGGGAGCTATGGGCCCAGCTTAACATCTGATCCAAATGGTTCTGTATAGCTGCCCCGTCCTTATCATTATTTATTTACCCCTCCATCAGCCTGTATCATCCAGGAACTTTAGCAACAATGATTTTATGTTGGCTTCCAGATAACTGATAAAGCCTGGAGAGCAATTAGTCTCGAACCAAGCCTTGTGGGAAATACTAGAACCACCACCACTTCATGATAACACCCTCATTTACAACTGATTGCTGAGATCTAAAATATTTCCTGTGTTTTCTGACAATTCTCCCTTTTTTAAATAATCAAAAACAATTTCACAAAAGCTTTTTGCAAATAGCTTCCTGTCAAAAATATTGATCAATCTACTTACATATTTGTGCACTGTGGCATTTGCAAAGGCTAATGATTGTGCTATTCACAGCATCGTTTTTAAAAGTACCATTCAACTATCAAGACAACACCAGACAGACAGCTTAGCTAGGAGATGACAGCATGCCTTCTGCCATTCTTGGCTTTGCATCTTATTTCTTACTGCCCTGAGAAACAAAAACAAAAATTTCACACTTCTTCCCGCTCCCCACCAGAGCCGCCTCCTCTCCCCCTTCAGATCGCTTTCCATTACTTGTTCCTCTGCTGATCTCAACACTGTCTCACACTTTAACTGGTACCTTATTGTCTTTCTTAAAACACACAGACGATATCTCATCCTGCATTTCAAATAAGTACTGTGTACATTTACCATGCTATATAAATACTAATATAAATGCCATGGCTGTGATGGCAGCAAAGAAAGCTTTCTTCTCTACTATCATAGCCTCCGCAAAGTCTCATCCAATGGAACTGTTCTAGGTGGCAAGGGGCCTGGTTAAAAACAGCCTGCCTCCACCAGGAAATGGATTCATCTAATGCCTGCTGTGACATCTTTATTAATTACTTTGCAGACAAAAGTACTTGTATTCACCACAACTTGGGTGCTGCCATTTTAACTGCAGAGTCAGAGTTTGTGGTTATGGAAGCTCAGTCTTGTCCTGTTTATTTGGATCGGTTTCAATTGGTATCACCCACTGATGCAAGAGAGGTGTTTGGGGTGACGAGGGCAACCAGTTGTGTGAGTTAGATCCTTGTCTATCCTGGCTGCTGAAAGCCAACTAGGAGACGCTGAGGCCATTGTTGGCTGGAGTCATCAATGTCTCCTTATGGAAGGGGAGCATGTCAGACACCCTTATAACTGTGGTGGTCCAGCATCTCCTTAAGGAACCATCTTTGGATGCTGACTCCCCAGTCAGCTATTGGCCTGTCTCTAACCTTCCCTTTTTAGGCTCAGTTCCAGGCTCATCTCAATGCTATCGGATTCCTGGGTCCATTCCAGCCAGGTTTTCATCCTCAGTACAGCACAGAGACTGCACCTGTGGCTTCGGTCAATGATCTGCACCTTGAGATAACAAGGGGAATCCTACCTACCTTGTTGATCTTGTTTTTTCAGCGGCCTTTGATACAGTTGATCACTGGTGTTGTTGACATGACAGAGACCTGACAGGGGTGCACGGGACCGCTCTTGAGTGGTTCTGTTCTTTTGTGTCGGGGAGGTCCCAGCAGGTGGTAATGGGTGATTGCTCATCATCCCCTCCGGACCCCCATGTGGTGTCCTTCTGTCTCCCCTCTTATTCAATGTGTATCTGAGGCTGCTGGGCGAGGTCATTCAGAGGTTTGGGGTGAGGTGTCATCAATATGCTGATGACACTCAGCTCTACCTCTCTTTTCATTGGCCCAGGTCCCACAGTCACTGCTTACCAAATGCCTGGCTGCTGTCAGGGACTGGATAAGGGTGAGCCAGTTGAAGTTGAATTCTGACAAAATTGAAGTGATGATGGTTGGCCAGTCTTGTGACTTGGAGGGGATTGGGACTCCTGTTGTTGATGGAGTCGAGCTCCCTCTGGTCAATCAGGTTCCCAGCCTTGGAGAGCTTTTGGATCCTTTGCTGCCCCTGGAACATCAGGTAACAGTGGTGGCCAAGAGCACTTTTCACCACCTCCATCTGGTGAGGAGGCTGACTTGGATCCATCTGGCCACTGTCATACATGCTTTCATCACCTCAAGGCTTGATTACGGCAATACACTTCGCATGGGCCTGCCCATGGTGACTGTCCGGAAGCTGCAGCTGGTGTAGAATGCGGTGGTTCAGCTCCTTTCGGGGACGAGTCACCGGGAGCACATTACACCAGTGCTCCATAGTCTGCACTGGCTCCCTATAGCTTTCCGTGCACAATTCAAGGTGCTGGTTTTGACCTTTAAAGCAAAGCCGTCTGTCCTGCTATGTCCTGTTGTGACCCCTATGGTCAACTGGGAGTGCCCTCTTGCAGGTTCCATCTGCTCCATCTGTAGTACAGGGGCGTACAAGATGGCATTCTCAGTTGCTGTCCCCAGCTGTGGAACTCCCTTCCCCAGGAGGTTCGTTTGAGCCTGAGCCTAAGCACTTCCAGAGGCGGTGTAAACAGTAAAACCTTTATATTTGAAAAAGCATTTGGCGGGTGGGGACAGGGGTTGGTTGGGTAGGGTTGCAGGGGAGGGTGGTAGTTTTTATGGTATTAATTGTATATATTTTTGTATGTGTTTACTGTTGTGAGCCACCCTGAGCCTTTTGGGATGGGCAGCATATAAATTTAAATAAATAAACAAACTAACAATAATAATGCAGTGATGAGGTAATCTTCAATTAAGACATAGCAAGACTCCGACTAAAGGCGTATCAGGGTTATCATATTGTAAATATGGCAATTGTTTTCAATACAAGGAGATGTCCCTCTATCGTCTATAAAGGATTCATTGCTGGGTAAGTGCTAGAAACAGTAGTGACAGTTGGTTGCACAGTAACTGTCCTCTAGGCTGGATGTGCGTAAAGGTGGAGCAAAGCTGGAGACGTATGTGGCCATTTTGCTATAAGTTAGTGACAATCCTACTGATTCGCCCTACGAGTATCTTTTTAAGCTCCGTTGATTCTGAGCAGTGCATAATTTTGAAAGGTCACACAATTATACTGTTCTGATTAGAACAGTCAATCTAACCTCCTGGGACTCCTGATGAAAATGACATTTTTCAGCAAAGCCAGAAGGAATGGATTTGCAAAAATAGAAGTACTTTTATAAATATAGGCACATATGTCTTTCTATCTGGGAAAAAATCCCATTGGCTTTAGTTTTGCCTGAGAAATGGGACAAGGTCTGAATTTTGAGCCTGCTGTTTAATTTGCAAATCACATTCCTGCCAAAATAGACTGCTAGATTTGCATTTGGTTTTTTTAAAAAACAACATATTCTTGCAAAACAGAAAAATGGAAAACCGCCAATAAACCTGTTTATCATCATCCTTTCTTCTTGGTACCAACTGAACAATCCATCAGGAAATGTGGCACTATCCTAAGGTTCAAGCACAGCACAGACATGTTTCATTTCATTTTATTCAGCATGACCTTGGTCCATAGCTTAAACCATAGCAGTGCAATAAACTAAAACAAGAACATAAAAGCCTAGAAGACAAGGTCATAATAACAATGACCATATCCAAAAATAGATAGTTACATAACTAGGCACCCAAAACATCCCATAAATGTACGTAGCGATACTAGGAAAATAAAAAACAAATACAATTAAATATATTAACTGGCTTACACACTGCCAGAAATAGGTCGATAATTAAGAAAGTCATGCCTCAAAATCATGGCTTGAATTAAAAAAATCATAATATTAACAGTATCCTCTTGAACATAGTCAGATAAAGCCATCTGAAGACAGAAAAAAATCAGAGCATCCAGGATGTTTAGCCAGAAAAGCATTTAAAAATGTTGGTCTTAAACTATCATAAAGATGGCATCTTAAGAGTATATGATCAGAAGTCTCAACTTCTAGATTGTCGTAAGTGCATAACCGATGCTGGAATGGGGTCCCGTTATAACAACCTTGCAAGAGTTGTGTGGGGAGGGCATTACATCTAGCCGCCAGGAATAGGGTCTTCCCTCTCAGGGGGCCAGAACTGGAGAGATAATTGGCCATAGAAAAAGGTCTCCTAGGTAACAGTAAAAACAAATTCAAATGCGGGGAGGCTTTTACCCTCGCAATCTCCTCCTGGTAGGAGATGTCTGTCCACCTTTGGTGTAATTCCAACTCTGCAGCTTGAGCACCCCTCTCAAGGAGATAGTCTTTAGGTAAGCCCAATTTAAACAAATGGGCTTCTATTCCCTGTCACCACCGACTACTGGATGGATCTACCTTCAACCAAATGAGTAGACCTCTTCCAGATGATCTAATCACTTTATTCCAGAGTTGAAAAACACGGGCCCAGGCCACAGTAATCCAACTCCTTTCCCCCAGTTCCAGGCATACAGCTGCCAGGGGCGTACCCTTGGGGAAGTGAACCAACGCACACAAAAACCTAGATTGAATAATATTTAGGCTCTCTGACACCAAAGGAGTCCAAAGATCAGCCCCAAATAAAAATTGGGACCGAACCTTTGAATTAAACACATCCAAGGCAAGTTTTATTTCTAATCTCCCAGATCTAACAAAAAACCTACAGATGGCAGTGGCACTACCTCTCCCCACTACAGTGGCTCTATTATAGTGTTCTTTCCACAAGACATTGTAGTAAAAATAAATCCCCAGATATTTAAAGAGCTTAACCTGTTCAAGAGAACAGTTGTCAATAGCCCAATTGTAGTGCTTGATGGACCGTGACTTGGAGAAAACCAAAACCTTGGACTTAGAGTAGTTAATCTTAAGGCAGTTGGCTGCATAATAGGATGAAAAAGCTGCCAGCTGCCTCTTCAAGTCTATAGGTGTTTGCGATAGAAGGACAAGGTTGTCCGCATACAAAAGGACACCTAAAGAATGTGGGGTCAGCTTGGGAGGAAAAAAGCAGGGCTGGGCCAAGAGTGGTATAATGTCATTGACAAACAGGTTGAACAGGGCCGGGTCAAGGACGCAACCTTGCCTTACCCCGGACCTAACTTCAACCTCGTCAGAAACCGCACTCCCTGGATCTAATTTATTTATTTTATTTATTTATTTATTCGATTTATACCCCACCCCTCCTGAACACAGCTCGGGGCAGCTTCCAACAATAAAAACATAAATATAAAACAATTTAAAACATATAAAAATACGGTCTCAATATTAAGAACAGGGCCTGGGATACATTAAAAAATAAATAGGGTAGGGGGCGATAAAAAATCCACTAAACCCCCCCCTCCCCAAAGGCCTGGGCGAACAGCCAGGTTTTACACCTTCGCCGGAATATCAAAAGGCTTGGGGCCAGGCGAGCTTCCTCCAGTAGGGAGTTCCAAAGATGCGGCCCGGCCACCGAAAATGCCCTCTCCATTGTGGCCCCGCTTAACACGGGGGACCTCCAAGAAGGCACCCCCGGCAGACCGAAGGAGCCACTCCGGGGCGCGGAGGTGTTATGTGCTCCCGATGACCCGTCCCCGAAAGGAGATGGGCCGCCGCATTCTGCACTAGCTGCAGCCTCCAAACCAGGCACAAGGGAAGCCCCACGTAGAGCACATTGCAGTAGTCCAGCCTCGAGGTGACGAAGGCATGGATGAGGGAGGCCCGGTCCAGCCCGGAGACGAACGGACGCAGCCTCCATACTAGATGCAACTGGCGAAAGGCAGCCTTTGCGACTGCCTCCACCTGCCGCTCCAGGCGGAGATTTGACTATCAAATTTGTGTCGACCTGCAGATTATATATCAGGGCCAAAAGTCTCCTATCAATGGAATAAAGTTCTAATTTGGCCCAAAGCAAATTCCTACCAAATGCGGCTTTCAAATCCAGAAATGCCGCATAAAGGTGCCCATTGGCGACCAAATACTTATCCACTAAATGAGACAGAACTAGACAATGATCAACCACTGACCTGCCCTTCTGGAACCCTGCCTGCTCCGAATGAATGATATTGTGTTTCTCAATCCAAGCCACCAGCTTGCCCAGGAGAAACTTGGCATAAACCTTGCCAATACAACTGAGCAAGCTGATGAGCCGGAAATTAGCAGGGTCTTGGTGAGAACCCTTTTTATAGATGGGTACAATGACAGAATGTCTCCAAATGACAGGAATGAGACCAGATTCATTGATAGAGGTAAAAAGGGCCGCAAGGCTTGTTGCCCACCATACAATATGAACTTTCAAAAAGTCAACAGAGATTAAATCCCACCCGGAGCCTTCCCATTCTTGAAGGTGCTCACTAAGGAAACTATTTCCGATGGCACAACTGGAGGCCATAAAGGAAGATTATCCCCAGAGGGGAGAAATTCCTCCTGACTAATATCGAGCCTTAAGTCAGCATATAGCTTCCTAAAGTGATTTTCCCACACTGAGGAGATAATAATAGGGGGAACTCTAACTCAATGACTCCCAATTCCCATGTTAATAAGATTCCAGAAACGCCTAGTGTCATGAGTCCTAGCCGCCCCCAAAAGCAAGTTCCACTGGCTCTTAATATAACTAGCTTTCTTATCCTTAACAAGGTCCTTATAGGCCTTCTTTGCTCAAAAAAAACCCTTCAGGTAATACCTGGTGCCTATTTTGGTGATAAGACCTATAAATTACTCTGACCTCCCACCTTGCCCTCAGACATGTTTTGAAACTGAAGTTTTATATAAACCTAAGCCATGATCTGGGACTACTCTGGAGTAAGCAGTTTTCAGAGCATGGCCTAGTGTGTTCTTTATATTTGTTACAGTGAGAAGGTGCTGTCAGAGTAATGTGATATTAGGTCAGATTCTGGGTTTAAAACATTCTCCAAAAATGTAAGCCTAAAATCCTGTCACTGTGAAGTACCAGTCATGCCACAATCCTGAACCCACTTACTCTGGAGTAGACCTTCAAATAGGATCTCAGCAGGACTACTCCAGAGTAAGTGGCTTCTGGACTGAGGCTTATGATACTTAAATAGCCCCATTACAACAGTATCCAAGTTCATCACAATCTCCAGTGTTATTCTCCCAGCACTTCTATGAGGTAGGGAAGTACTGCACTGTTATTCCCATTTTACAGACAGGAACCTGAGGCATAGAGAGAATCAATGACTTACCCATGGTCCCATTGAGAACCTGGGGAAGGAAAATTAACTTGGTACCATTATACCTACCACACTGACTAACCACTGGATGATCCCACCTCTCCTCTGGTGTCTCACTCCCCTAATAAACCCTACTCAACCAGGAGCTTGTTTTCTCTGGTGACAAGTAGTACAGCCACACTTATAAATCAATGCTGTCTGAATTTTATCTCTGGAGGTCAGCTTGCATGAGAATGTTATCTCTTGGTGCAATAGCTCCCTTAGCCTCTGAACTACTGGAGACATTACAGTGGCACTCCAAGCGAGCACCGTTTCACAAGAGGGAGGAGAATTTCATACCTTCAAAGGAGTGGAAGTTTCCCATTTCTTATCAAAGATCAGCCTTCAAGTAAAATTACCTGCTTTGGCAGCAGTGGTAGGAGAGGTTAATGGCTGAGTGGCAATGACACTGGTGGGAAGTGGCGTGATTCTGTCTTGAGTCAGATTCGGCTGGTCTGTTGTCTGGCTTTGGGATCGCTCTGTGCTGGTTGAGATAAACGCCAGGTTGTCTTGAGAAGGATTACGGGAAGGCATTAGAACATACAACATGAATTGCAGGAATAAAACGGTTATGATCAAACAGCTTTTATATTCAAACACACATTTATAAATAATGCACGCAGAAGTGAACCAAGTGCTTGATTCTTCACTGCTGAAAACAGAGTTTCACCATGGCACTAGATGGGTATCAGTCAAACCGGCAAGCCATTATCCTCATGAGCCATATGATAAGCGAATGCACCTTAATGCAAACCTTGCAGTTTTTACTTCTCATAGCTCTTCCGATGAACAAAAGAAACACAACACAGCTGCTGATGCCTCTATGATAAATGGAAATAAAATACCCCAACTCTCTTTTTGAGTCACTTACTTTGTATAAAGGGTTTTTCACCTGACTCACCCCACCAGCTAGAAGCCCGTGGATAAAAAGGAGGCGAGTGTGGCTGTTTGAACAAGATAAACGGGGATCAAAGACAGACCCTGCAGAAAAACTCTAGGAATACCCAAGACCTTAATAATGGCTTCCGTGACTTTTGCAGCGGTGGCCACCACCACAGGGAGCCAATATTATATAGGGGACTGTTCCTTGTTCCACTCTGCCATTTGATCTTCCAGGGAGCTGGATGATGGGGTGGAGTCCCCGCCATTTTGCTGTGGCCGGGGAGAGAAGCTGCTTCCCCCACACACTCTGGACTGTTACTTCACTGTATGAAACCTTCCCCCTTTTTCCACCTGGTAGATATCAGCGTGGCTTCCAATGCAGCATCTGCAATGCAGCACCATGGGGAGAGGCTGCATATTTCTAAAGAGCACAGAGCCTTTTCCTAGGACAGTACTCAGCAACACAGAGCTGCATTTGATATACAAAACAGTCATCTGTTTTGCTTTTAAAAGCAGCATTACTGTACATGAACCACTGACACCACGTACCTCTTTCCCCGGAGTGTCACTGGGTAGCTGAACCCCCGCTTCACTTTCAGTTGTCTCCCCTGGTGATGATGTAACCTCAGCGAGATAGCCAAGTTTCTCCTTGGGATGTTCGATGCCAGAGCTGAGTTCAGACCCATTTTTATTCATGAGCTTTTCCAGCGGACTACCTTCTGGCTTTTCAGCCAAATCCTCATGGTTATCTCCAGGACCAAATAGGGAGGAGTTGAAGCCGTTTTCACTGGTAACTATCAGGCCCCAGTCCGTGTAATCAGTGTTCTCTTTCTGCTCATGCTTGATGCTCAGTTGAAAGGGGTCCTGCCCCAGTCCCCTGTAGTCATCGGAGTACTCCGGCATCTTCTCAATCCTGTGATCTTTACTAAGTAAGGCCAGCTCCTTCAGACTGTTCACCTCCTCTGATGGGTCTCTCCGCAATCCCATGGAGCGGACCACATTCGGGGGCACCTGAATACCCAGCAATGCAGATGGTCTCTGCGAAGGTCTTAGTACAAAGGTGAGATAGGACTTCACCGTTTCCATTTTCTTGGGCTCGCAACTCTCTTTCTCTTGGCAGTTGACAATGTAGCAGCGACGTTCAAACATCCAGGACAAGTCACAGTCTGAAAGGTCGCAGCAGGCTGCTAGGCAGTCCGACATGGACACAGCATGGGGAACTCGCATAAGTTTCGTTGTTTCTATGTTGGGGGAGATTACGGCATCTGAATAGGTGGCTCCTTCACTGCATTGCTCGCAGAAATACCCTGCAACAATAGGCACAGAAGTTAGACAGAAAAGAGTAGCACAGCTTAGCATAGCCCAAGGAGAGGCAATGTTCCCATCCCCAAGAGCCATGTCCCAAAATCTTCATAGAGCTGAGAGCCACAAGGTCCACACACATACATGCACACAAACCTCTTCTGCTTTGTGATTGGCTGGCAGAGCAGGTGCTCTGCATTCCTGGCTGCTGAGATTCTGAGGAGCAGCTAAGATTCAGCTGTTTCATCTCTGGTGTAATGAAGTAAGACACAGGACCATTAAGTCAGCATGTGGCCAAGGCCCAGTCCAAGAACTATATGCAGCTTCCAAGCCACAGTTTGCCCACCTTGGCATAGCCCACAGAGCTCAATGTGTGATCTACTGACCACATGCTGTAAAGAGGGAATTTTTACACAGGGGAAATATTTACACTGTAGAGACACCTTAGCTGCCCTTACCTGTCCCAGCCCCCAGGAGCTCTGTGGCACCACTGCTGTCTGCCTTCCACGCTGATATACACAGCGTACATGTTGCAAGCGACTACAATGTCATGAGCAGACATAGGATCATGGCATAACAGCAAGACAATGTAAAAAAAAAAGGGGGCGGGAACTTGGGTTGTGCGTTTAAATTTATAAAGCACAAGTTCAGACAATGACTAGTCAACACTATTAATATTTATTTGAAAAAAAAACCAAATAAAAACCACTCACTTTTTTCCCCAGCCTTGCTCCCATGTAAAAATCCCCCTTAAAATGATTTAAAGAAATGACACCTTAATGTTTATCAGTACTTTAAAACAAATGGCTGTGGGAAAATGGGATACTTATTTACATATCCGAGTCAAATTTACTTAAACAAGATGTTCGTGCTACCACTGTAGTGCTAATGGAGATCAGAAGAACAAGCTGAATTTCATCAGTCACGGACAACCGAGGGGAAACACCGATATGCGGGCTCCCCGACCCGGCCTGGGATGGGAAACACTAGAGGTCACTCTCCAGGTTGGCAGGGGATACTAAACAAACACGATGGCTGCCAGGAGAGCTGTCCCACCTCCTGCATGATCCGGGGGGTGGGGGAGCAACAGACGTGTGGGCAGCCAACCCTGCCCAATGCCATGATGGGCAGCTATGGCGGTCCTCACCGCGCAGCAGGGATGAGGGCCAAACAGATGCGTTGGTGGTCCTTGGCCCGGAATGAGTGCCCAGGACTCATTCTGAGACAGCTGCCTACCCAGCCCGGGACACTCCCAGGCCAGCATCTGGCGGCACGGGAACACATGTAAAATGGGTCCCATGCCCATGTCGCATCTGTTTTCACCCAGAGTCCAAGGCAGCATATTTATTACTAGTTGGTAGCTCCAACAAACTTTTTTTTAAAAAAAAAGTTTGGGATATAAGTCACTGCTCATGCTCAGTATGTGTCAACTCTCTCTCTGGCTCTTCAGGAGCAATGGTAAAATACCTGTACCGCTGTCCATCAGCACCGGTCTTTTGGTTGGCAAGGTGACCAACAGACCCTGATAGAAGGAGGGCAGGATTTTGCAACACTAGCAGTTTGAAAAATAAACTTGATAATGGTAAAACTTAATAAAGAACAGACAAAAAGTAAATGTCTGCATGAGGCACTCCAGGGGCCTTTTTCTGACTACAGCTGTACTTGAGATCTCTATTTAAGGGAACATGAACTTAAAATAACATCTCCTGTAAAACAAACACAACTGGGTTATCAATGCCCTAGGCAACACTTATTTATACACATCTCTTCTTCGTCAAGTGTGTGATAATGATTTCCTTCACATTCCCATTCACTTCTGAGAATGTTAGAGAAACTGCTGCAGAAGTCTATGAAAAACACTGCCATAAATCATGCCTCTAAATGCACTGCACATCAGGCAGCCAGCAGGAGCTTGCAGTGAAAAGGAATCAAAATATCAAGGTTCTGCTCTTGCCTTTGCTGTTATTTAGAAAAAAGTATCGATTTATATAAAAGTAGTAATAAATGGAAAGTTGGAAAAAGCAAGGAGCCTCTTGCAGAATAAAGCAGAAGCATCACTTACTATAAGTGCACAATAAGTTAACACTTGCTGATTTGAACAAATAATTCCATGCAGATGGACTAATGAAGCAACCCTCAATATAAACCAATGGGAGTTCTGGGCTACAAGAGAGTCTCTCTCCCCACTCCTGGTGCACCCAACATTGCGAAGCTTGAGGTCCTTGCTTACCTTTTGGCCTTCTGCTCCTCTACTAAATTGGCCTGTGGGCTCAAAGTTATTAAAGGAAAGGGTTATTATACACAGATTCAAGGCGAATGCATACGCCTCCTTTCCATGAGAAACCTGGCTAAAATTACTATAAAAGGAGCAGGTTTAAGGCATTTTCCCAACCCTTTCCTGATGTGGCCCTGACCAGCACTATGACATCACAGCACTCCATGCAGGTGGGGCCTCCCCATTACAGATCAGATCCAGATGTGGAACAGCCCAGCTGCATCGCACTCAGGTATGGGTCGATCCCAGGTTCAGACCAGCCTCAGCTCTGATTTTGGAGCCCATGCAGGGCTATAGCATGAAGAAATCTGTGGCAGAGAAGAGAATTGAAGCCCAGTCTCCCAAGCCCCGGGCAAGATCCCGTAATCCTTTTCTAAAAAATAAAAGGTGAGTTTTGCCTCAATTTCTCCTGAGACTTCCCCTCCGAACACTGCAGTGCTTGCTGGCTTCCACATACCAAAGCAATTGTATTTCAGTGGTGTTCTATATATATACATTTTTGTGCATGGTTCTAGTAACCGTGGAGAAAAGATGAAATATATATAAAACACTGCTTAATATCTTCTTTTAACTTTGGCCCTTTTTAAATGGGCCGCAGTGGGGGTGGGGGGGCGAGGGGGTGCTGCATCTGATTTCTGGGTGTTCGTGAGTGTTTGCCGCCCGTATAAAAACGGCCATAGTAAACAGTTTTGATGAGAATCTGGAAGCAGGGGGGAAAGAAATAGAACTTTAATTCCAAATTGCAATTCTGAGTTTTTACACTGTTATAAACTGCCAAAGGACAGGATCCTCAACACAGATGCTGACAACAACAGCTTAACTCTAGCAGCCTTAGACAGGAAATATACAAAACCCGCACTCTCTCCCCCAAACCAAAATCGAATGTGTCATTGCATCAGTTTCTGATGTCACAGCGGACACCTCTGTCCATAATGAATGTAATTTCCTTCTCCCTGCAGGCTCTGCTGATGTTATTTAAAGTCCTCCCACTCTCCTTGAAGTCTTCCAAGCCTTCTACACAGATTTACTTCAGGGCTGCATGGTGCCGTTTCTTGCTGCAGGGACAATTATACTTGCAGACTAAACACTGGGAGGGTGAGGGGGAGTGAATAGAGGGGAAATGCTAAGTTATGTAAAAGTAAATCATCTGTGCAGAAGAAGAAAAAAGCCCTCAAGTATTCTAACTGGTTTTACCAAAAAAATGGCCTGCAGAGTTTTTACAGCAATAGCAGCAATGGATAGACAGCATGTTTACAGTTCTGGTCTAGTGACTGGAATCATTAGGACCACAATCCACAAAACTATTTGCTCCGGGAGGCTTCAATGGGACTCCTCCAAAGTAAGAGGTTTGTGTATGTTCTCCGATTGGTTCCATGATCCTGTCTGCCTTTGAATTGCCTTAAACTGTGCAGCCCACCTGGATCCCTGTTTGTTACTCATCCATCAAAAAATATATACTATTTTTAGAAAGCCTTGTACTTTCCTGTGTTTTAAGGGATCGAGGTAGGGTTGTTGTTGTTTTTAAACGGCATAGGAGAAACATAAAAGTCAATAGCAGGAAGGTGTCATGGGCCTCCTTCCCTGTGCTCCATCATGATCCCCAATGTCATCCACGCGCACCCTGCAGCAAATGCCATGAGCACGCCAAGTCTGTATATGACAAGAGCATGTAGACAGGCATTCTCTGAGGCTGCCCCACAATTATGGAACTCCTTTCCCTGGAGGTTCATCACAGCCCAAGCCCGAGCATCTCCCGAAGGCAATGTAAGACCTTTTTATCTGGCTGAGCATTTGGCAAGTGGAGATAGGAGTCGAGGGGTAGGGATTTGTTCGGTATTTTCCTACCTATTTATACATTTTTGTGTTGTTTTTGTTATTGTTACCTGACCTAGGCCTTTAGGGAAGGGTGGGATATAAATTTAAAGAAAAAGAATAAAATAGCAAAGGGACCTTAAGCATCTTTGAAAATCCCAACCCAAATCTTGCCCCATGATTGTGTTGTTGGTGTGGACTGCTGTCTAAGTTGGGGGAGAAAAAGGCAACCACCTTCTCCCCACCAGAGAACATGGCAGCAGCTGGACAAGAGTTCTATGCATAGGCAGGTTTTCACTAGACGCAGGGATTCTCAACCTGGTGGGAGCACCAAAGTGCTCGGGCAATGTGTAAACGTGCTCCTGAAGCCAGCTGTCAGTGCTTGGGAGCACTAAGAAACAGTCCTTCATCCATTAAAGTCAAAGTGAGTTGGGATTAATTGATTAATTATCTCAATTTCCACTGAATTGAATTAAACTGAATTGCAGCGGGGAGACTTAATCTATGCATGTTTATGCAAATTACTCATGCAAATTATGCAGTGCTCCCAAGTAGTCGCATCACTCCAACGCTTATGACTGGGAAAAGGTTGAGAACCCTTGCACTAGAACTTCCCACCCCAAATGCAATCTAGCATCAACAGATCAAAGTCTGCAGCAGTGGTGGAGCCTCAAGACCATCGCACTTCAAACCCCCACCCCCACCACACACACTCCCTCCAACAATGTAAAACTGGAATTATGCTTATGGTTTTATGCCAGAGAACCAGACGTTCACAGCCTTATTTGAGTACATCTGTCATCTACAAGACAAGCTAGGCATAAACTCATGTTTTTAAAAACAGCAGTAGACCATGCTCCTTCACCAACATCCTCGGAGACATCCTGCACTTCACAGTGTGATGGTACCTGGCAGCGTAAACCTAGACACTGCCATCCTGTCCTATTTTCAGACCTGGCCTTGTGCAGAGCCAGGCAAGGCCTGTAGCCTTGCATAGCAGTCTTGAGGACAGGAAATTTCAGGGTGTATGTACTAGCTTGCCACACATTCCTGATTATTTACACGTTCAGTGAAACTACAGAGCAGGTAGATTCCTATGGTTTGGGTTGTTTTTGTTTTAAACACAAGCTATCCTATTCCCAACTATAACATGTGAACAAGGCCAAGGATTCCATTGACTTTGGTCTCATTCACACTTGCAAAGTCACCACTTGTTTTTTAATCTGTGTTTGGCCCTTTTCACACAGACACTCTAACACTGATAAAAATGGGTGTTACATTTTATTATGCATGTTACCGGGCTGCAGGTGTGCTCTATGGGTGCCTTGCAACATGTATAATAAAATGTAACACCCATTTTATCAGTGTTAGAGTGTCTGTGCGAAAAGGTCGAAAGTCTTATCCCACAGCAATGCACCCACCCAACTGCTGATTCCCCTGCATTGCACAGTTCATTCCCCTTCTCTGTTTCTCTGTAAACTTTCCCACAATTCAAAGGGAATGGGGGAATACCCTTGTGATATCTCCGCATGCAATGTCCTGTAAGGAGCATGAAGTGGAAGAGGGAGTCCCTGCTGCAGGCCTCTCTGGCCACACATTTATGGTCAGTCAGTGGTAGAAAGTAGCAAATAGGCCCTTTTTACACAAGACGCACCCACTCATGCCCTAGGATGTGGGCAATGAACAAAAGACTTCTTATGACAATCGAGAGCATTTTTTTCTTAAAACATAAATTTTAAAAATCAATTAAAAATCAATTTTAAAATGTCAACAAATTATTTTAGGCTGTTAAATTAGACACTAAAGCATTATTTAAGACAGCTCACAAGACACATTATTATCAGCTTAAGAATAAGTTTATTATTCCTTCCACAAAAAGCCTCCCACTAAAATTTTCTCTTGCAAAGGATAGAATACTGAAGTGGGCCCTACATCATGTGCAGAATTATGGTCAAGTCAAGTGGAGTACAAGAGAAACATACAGTAGATACATATGTACTAAGAGCAGTTCGACATCTTCCCCTCCGAGGATATACAAACATTCATAATGCTGCAAATGCTTATCCATTCCCAAAATCTGGCAACTAGTTTAACCTTTATATATTTTCTGGGAATATTTTTCTACCATTTCTCACAAAAACTTGCAAGTTAGTGGCTCTCCAGTGTTCCCTTTTTGGGACATTTTCACCTGGACCCAGGTACACAATATACATAAAGGAAATTGGTTACCATTAACATTTTTTGGGGGGGCGGGGGGTGAACAAAAAACCCTGTGGCAAAAAACTACCCCTATACATTTTGCCATGGAGTATTTTTTGAACCCCAAGTTTTTCATCTGGGGTTAAAAAACTACCCCATCACATTTCAAGTTCATTCACGCATTGTAGAAACGGCAGTGCTGAGGATAGGGGTAGACAAAAACACCCCAAGACACAATTAGCATCAGTGGGGTAAGACATGGTCTTACTCCACCCAAACACCACTGTGCACTCCCAAAGTAGTAACCACTAACCAGGAGTGAGGGGAAAGTTCCTTAAAAACCCACCGTCCATGCCCTCCCACTCCAAAATGGTCATCTTTTTGCCTCTAGAGAAATCAGCATAGCTTTGTGGATAAGGTGTCAGATTTGGACCTGGGAGACCAGAGTTCAAATCCCATTTTAGCCAGGAATTCACTGGGACCAAGCAAATCACTCTCTTTCTCTGCCTCTGTTCCCTCTCTGTAAAATGGAAATAATGATCTACATCCAGAGTTCTTGAGTGGGTGAACTAGATAACAAATTGCAAAGCACTTTGAACAATGAAAGCAATATATAAAATGATACAAAACTTCCCCCATATGAAGCCACAGCTTTTCAGTCATACTATTAGAACTTCCCTTCCTTGGAAGGGAATCAAAGTCAATCGTCTTCCCTCAGTCTGTACTGCTATAAGAAAATAAATTGGGGAGGGAGGTAGAATCTAACATTTGCTTTGTTTTCTGTGCGTGACTCAGACATAAATATTAGCAGCTAACTCCTACCTGTTATAGCCCACAGCAACAAGCTGAGAGTGCCTAGTCCAAAAGCCATTCTTCACCAAGCAGGCAGCGACTGCCACGCTCCAGACTAGGAGTAATCTAACCTCAGTAGAGGTTTCCTTTAATTCTTTTTAATATCCAGCCATGGCCTGCTAGGTCTGCAACAGATGGAATGGGAAGAAACAGGTCAGAAGTGAACGTTAATTAGAATGTCACAGTACAACCAGACAGACAGGATAAACATAGATTGTACAATTAGTTCCCTGTCTTCTACACAGGTTTCAGTAGGTGAGGCAAAACGAAGATAACAGGACAAATTACTAACCTGTAATAATAACTGTCATTCTTTGAAGCTGCAGAAATATGCTGCACGGATCCACTCTCTTGGATTCTTGTACCTGTGACCTAATGTAAAAACAAAACATGTCCACGACAGCTATAAAATTATTTGTGCAGGAGTTTATTCCTGCTTTGAGCTGAAACTGAAACACAACCACATAGTTATGGCCAGCACCTTCACAGTACAAAAACTACCCAAATTTTATTTTATTTTTAAAAAACCTGATTGCAAACGTGTGCCTACGGCTTATTCAGAACCACCTGTTCTCTTTTACCTAGGAGCTTTATGCTAGACTACCCATCAGAAAACTAAATCCTGCCTCTCATACAGAAGTGGACATGATAAATCTATCTAGAACATTTGCAGGCAAAATAATTCATCCTAGTCTCTAAAGATATAGATCTTAACACAGCATTTCCAGGAGTACTAGCGTGAGAGTGCAAGCATGCAGGATTTACTGCTTCCCTGGCCTGGACCCTTCTTGTCATGATAGTCAAGTTCATCAAAGAGTCCTTGAGGGTAATTAATTTGAATACAGAAATTAACCTAGGGCAGGACCAATGGGAAGAAGCAATTAGAACATCCCATGTTTGAAAGGGGAGAAAAAGCTGTATTTAGACAACCATCCGCCACAAAGGACATCAAGTATAAACCAGGCCAAAAGGAATGGGGACAAATTAAATGCAAGATGAGAGCCAAATCCTTGGGTTATGGAAAGCCTTTTAGATACAAAGAACCATGGAAATTTGCCTCTGAAACTTGGTGAAAAGGTTTATGATAAATGGCTGCTTTTCTGGAAGAAGAGAGCTGTTGGACATGGCTTTCATACAGAAGCCAATTTAAAATGGGATCGATATTACAGCTGCTCCATGTTTCATTTGGACATCATCCCCCCCCCATAAGACACAGTCCTAAGCAATCATACAATACCAATCCAGTAGGAAATGAAGAATTTACCAATACTGTATAAACAATCTGCAGTTTTGGAAAATCCTGAAATGGGAAGGTTAAAGCAGAGCTATGTGTTCTTGAAAAACCTCAAATCCCAAATGTAAAAAGCGGTCAACTTTGCAGCCTTCCTGCAAAGCTTTGAAAGGTCATCAACTTGTCAGAGGGCCAATTTTCAATTTAAAATATAATTTTACATTCATGACCCTTCAGATCTACCCAAAAAGCAATAAGAAAGCGACATGCTATTACAGAAACTGCAGGACGCTAAACATCAAAATAATTAGTTCAATGATTACAGGGCCCCTTCAAGAAATTCTTGTGGGCAAAAAGTATCACCTATTTTTAGTTCCTCCCTTGCCTCCACCTCAAGAAACAATTCTTGGAGGAGCAATTGTCGGTGCACCCTCAATGAGACACAGAGGCTGTATCTGGTTTTAACTTGGCCGCACTCTTTATTCGAACATATTCAACAAGGTCAGTGGGTGATTGCACCAGCAATATGGGTACCAGCAATATGTGCCCTCCCATGTCAGTACTCCCAAACTGAAGTTCCCCCTTCGACAGCACCCTGGCTCTGGCCAAAGGGGAACAGGCCCAACCGTGGGCTTGAGTAAGGAGGTGAGTACCCGCAAAGCCAGCAGATTGTGCATGTACTTACTGACCCGACTTGGTACCCCTCCCAGGGTAATGACCCCAGTGTGGCTGCACTCCCCCTCGCACTGGGTGTCACCTCCCCATCTCTTAAGGAGATGACTCATCTTATCCTATTCTTACCTATTTAGCCTACTATAGCATACTGGACCCCCACCAAGTGCGACAATTATTACCCATTATTGTCAATTCAATCAGTCATTCCAATTACCAAATTCACCAATTACCTCAAATATGTAACTACATTCAAATTATTAATGCCAATTGATAATTATTATCATTAGCTTATTTCTGATTTCCCTAGTACTAAACAACAACCTATTTAATCTATTCTGCACTGTTGAAGGGGCGAAACAAGCAACCCTTGAATTAGGCTAGTCGCCAAAATTCCCCTTCGGCTCCGTAATAGCAACCAGTAAAAACCACAGTGCTAGAGGTGAGGTGGGTGGGGCTGACTTCCTCGTGGCTCGCGCCGAATGCCGCTTCGTTGCGGCCCGACTGGCTCCGCCCTCCCTGAAAAGGACAGGTCTGCTCATTTCTTCATAGCGCTGCACCTCTGCGCACACGCCACACCGGGTCAGTTGCCATAGCAACACCTCTCCAGGCAGCGGCGCTCTACCACGCAGCTGCCTGGCTCTTCATTGCAAGCTACAGCCTGCATCACCTGACGGGGGCCTGACAACTACCTCGTCGCCGCCATTCCGGCGGCGAAGGAGACTAAGGAGACCAGATTTAAGTATGTAGTTAAATTTTAGATTAAAAACAGGGGAAAATATAATCATACAAGCAGGAGAGTAACTAGGTTGGAATGGGCCCTGATGTAAAAAAGATGGAATGGGTCCCCCTCACTCCCTCCCTCCCAGTGGCAGGGGACCCAGCTGCACTAAGGAGCTCTTTGTGGGCCCCAGTGCCACTGCACTGCCCGTCCCCATTGTAGCTACATCCTTGCATACAAGATGCAGAGAAAATGGGAAAAAATACATTTTAAGTGTTAAAGGAGTTTCCATTTTCTACATAAGTTAGGAAGAAATAATGGACTTTAGTTTTACTTTCTACAAAGGGCTTTCCAGATTTTTTTTTACATGGAACATTTGATCATTTTTATTTTTTACTTCCTCTAACCCATCTCAAGAGAATCAGCTCCAGATTTTCCCAGGTAATAGATGAAGAACTAAAAGACCTTCCACTGGTGCTTAAAAGTTGATCTCAAAAGTTCATCTCTTGTCTTTCCCTTGTCTCCCCCTCCTTTTTCTCTTAGATTGTAAGCCTCTTGTGGGTAGGGACTTGTCTATAACCATTGATTGTACAGTGCCAGGTACGTTGCTGGCTAGTGCAAAATAAATAAATAAATAATAAAGAAGTTCCCCCTTTCTCTCCGAAGAACACTCCTTTTTTGTTTTCTACATTATTCCCTGCAGGCCACTCAATTCCTAACACTGTTTCCTGTCCTCCCTCCAATTTCAGTGCCAACAGCCAACAATGAAGAGGCAACAAGATTCTAGCAGAAAATTCATACAAGGAAAAGGGGAGCAACAGATGAGATGATTATTGTAAGAACTGTTCTTTTCTACATGGGTCTTCGAGCCGGAGTTAAGGGTCAATGTCTTTTTAAAATAAAATAAATAAATAAATAAATAATTGGACTGGATGCAGATGAGGAAAGGAAATGTAGCGTAGGAAGGGTGTACTTACAGAGAGGTACAGGACTCCTTCTACCATAACCGGGAGGACAATTTCAGTCTTGCCTGTGCTTGAAACTGGGAAGATTTGGAGGGCAAGCAAGATAAAATGGCATTAGCCATAGGCTGAAGGGGGGGGGGGTGGGTCCACACCTGGAGTGCCTGCCCAGCCACGGATGAGGAAGCAGCTGCGGTCCCTGGAGGGGGCAGCGCCCCAGGGGGGGCATGAATTGTGCAAGCATCTACAAAACAACAACAAAAACAATATTCATTTGGTTAAATTCTATCCTGGTGTCATTGCACTAGATAAACCATCACCATTAAAATAAATGGAATATCGCAATGATGATGACTTATGCAGTGCATAATGTACTTAACTAGGAATCAAAAATATATTAGCACTTATGGTACAACCTTGAACCCGCTGAAGTCAATGGCAAAGGTGCCATTTACTTCAAAGGAGGAACACACACTTCGGGATCGAGCCTCCACCACTGAAGTCAATGGGAGTTTAGCTACTGACTTTGGGTGTTTTCTGATGTGACGGCATCAAAGCGCTGCCGCAGACTTACCTGGTCTGCAGTAGGGCCGGTACCGCAGCTGGGATCCAGCCAGGCCCAAGAATTAACATGACAAGGGCCTGGCTACTGGGAAGGGCAGGGTTTGCACCCTTAGGTCACACAATCCTCCAGCATAAAATCAATGGGAGTTTTACCATCGATTTTAAAGGATGCAGGATTGTGCCCCTAGTGTACATGCAGCCTCTGGGCAAGACCGTGAGAGGGTTTGAAGTTGGGTGCCATCAATATGCTGACGACACCCAGCTCTACCTCTTGTTTTCATCTGACCCAGGCCCTGCAGTCTTGGTGTTTACCCGGTGTCTGGCTGCAGTGGGGAATTGGATGAGGACGAACTGCCTGAAGCTGAATCCCGAAAAGACAGTGGTGATGTTGGTGGGAAGGGGGGAGGGAGTGGAGGTTCCCATCATTGATGGGGTGCATCCCTCCTTGGTCCCTCAGATTCGAAACCTGGGAGTGCTTCTCTGTTCACAGCTCCGCCTGGATGCCCAGGTGGCAGTTGTGGCAAGGAGTGTATTTTTTAAGTTATTTAATTATTTTGTTTGATTTCTTGGCCGCCCCCTCCTGCTACAGCAGCTCGGGGTGGCTCACAGCATATTAAAACACATACAAATATAATAATATAATCTGAATAAATCTAAAAACATCAATAAATAACAAAATACTATATATATATATATATATATATATATATATATATAAATAAAAAAAAGAACTAAACAAACCCAAGGCAAACCAAAAAACCCTCCTCCCTAACCCCACCCCTTCACCAAAAGCCGGGCGGAACAGCTACGTCTTGCACTGTCTTGGGAAAGAGGGAAGGTCTGGGGTCAGGCGGAGCTTCGTTGGGCGGGAGTTCCACAGCTGTGGTGCAGCCATCAAGAACATCATTGCCACTCGAGACACCCATAGGATTCCGAGGAAGGTGTCCCCAGCCGACTGCAGGGGCTGATCCAGGACCTGCGGGGATGAGGCGATCCTGCTTATAAGTCAAAACCAACACCTTGAATCAGGTCTGGAAGACTATAGGCAGCCAGTGCAAAGAATGAAGCACTGATGTAATGTGCTCACAGCAACCCATCCCCATGAGGAGATGGGCCGCTGCGTTCTGCACTAGCTGCAGTCTCCAGACTGTCAACAAGGGTAGCCCCACATAGAGCGCGTTGCAGTAGTCCAGTCTTGAAGTGATGAAAGCATGGATGATGGTGGCTAGATCAGCATCCGAGACGTACAGCCAAAAGAGTCACACCAGATGTAATTAGCGAAATGCTCCCTTTGCCAGAGCTACAGTAGTGAATTGATAGGCTGATTGAAACAGTATGGCTGCATTATAGAACTAAGAGAATATTATTAGCATATGTAACTGCTGAAAAGATATTGTACGCTTGATTTATGCTTTATAGCAATTTCAGTTTTAGGAAAACATGGAAAATACGTATTATAAGAAACAGGCTGGCAGGAGGAGGAGGATTTTTGTCATCTGCAAAGAGAGGCCTAGTAGTAAGAACTGACCGTTCCCAGGAACATAGCTGCACATTAAAGATAACAATAAACAAGAGAGAAGGTTGCAAGGACATTACAGATAAGGATGGCCTGGTCAGACAACAGGAAGCCTCAGAGGAGGGGTGTGGGCAACCCATGGCCAAGGATCAGGCCTCCCATCTGGAGGGAGGGGTAGGTAGGATCCAACTGGTCAGGACAGCCCAGAAATAACAGTGACTAAGCAGAAAGTACCCCAAAACTGAATAGCCAATGGGAGAACTTTCCAGGCTTAGCACTAACAACACCGCACTCTGGATAATCATAAGGCAGTCACTGGATAAAAAGGCCAGCCCTAGACAGGAAAGATGTCTTGCACGGTACCCTCTGACCAGCTACTTAGGTAGCTGCCGGTTGATCGGTGCTTGACCCTTTCCAATGCTCTCAAAGGCTGTGAAAAGCCAAGACTCCAGCAGCTAGGTTCCTAGATAGACCTCGATTGGGCCCCCGCCCTGCTCCTCTTCTCGAGACCAGACCTGAGACCTCTGACGCATAAGAACACATGTATATGTATTTGTGTGTGTGTACTTGCTGTTAGAATAGGTGAAGGCTATTGCGAGATGCAAGTGTATTGGTGCTTTAGTCCCAGTTCTTTCTATATGATATAGTAATAAACATATGTCTATTTAAGAGGCTTGTGCTCTGTTTCATAGTGCTTCTGCCAAGATCCCGGAATTGGGAACTGCCTACTAGGGGTTTAAGTCCTGCCCCTGGTAAATAGAGAAGAGTTCCAATTCATAACACTGCCACCTGGCATCCAGGTGGAGCTATGAGTCAAGGAGCACTCCCAGATTACAGACCTGAGGGACTAACGGAGGGCAGACCCCATCAATGATGGGTGCCATCGCTCCCTCAGCCCAACCCATCAGCATCACCTCTGTCTTGTTGGGATTCAGCTTCAGACAGTTCACCCTCATCAAGTTACATCTGGTTCATCATCTTCGGCCTTGTATCTCAGGCTCTGATCTGGCCACCATCATCCATGCATTCATCACTTCAGGATTGGGCTTCTGCAATGCACTCTACGTGGGGCCGACCCCTGGTGACGAACCGGAGACTGCAGCGGGTGCAGAATGGGGTGGCCCACCTCCTGGCAGGGACAGGCTGCTGTGAGCACATAACACTGGTGCTCCATTCTCTGCACTGGGTACCTATAGTCTTCCAGACCCAATTCAAGATGTTGGTTATTACCTTTAAAGCCCTATATGGCCTGGGCCCCACATACCTGTGGGACCGTCTCACCCCTCATGTCCTGGATAGGCCTCTGCGGTCAGCTGGGGGCACCCTCTTGGAGGTCCCCCCAGGTGGCAACATTCTAGAGGGTGTTCCCGGTGTCCGCACCTCAGCTGTGGAACTCCCTCCCAGTGGAGGTTCACCTCTCTCCAGATCTCCCCTCCTTCTGCAGACAATATAAGACCTGGCTGTTTCACCAGATGAGGGGGATGGGTAGTGGATGAGGGTTTTCTTTTCTTTTGGGGGGTGGGGGCGGGAGGGTATTGGGTCATTTGAGCTTTATCTGTTTTATAAATTGGTTTTATAATTTTATTGGTTTTATATTGTATGATTGTATTTTTATACTATGTTTTATCCATTGTACACCACCCTGAGCTGCCATTGGGCAGGAGGGGGTGGGTTATAAATTATTATATAAATAAATAAAAAGTGTTGAAAGATCTCAAAGCAATTTAAAATAATCAGTTAGTTCTCACAAAATCTCTGCAAGTTACTATTGTAAAATTCATTTTACGCTGTAAAGGTGCAGTTAGTGAACCCTCATTATGTTAACAGGAATAGGTTATTAATTTTTCAGCAAGTAGGAAAAGGCAGATTTTTGCTCCTGCAGTGTGTGCATTTTAAAATATACCATTTCCCTCCCATATGATTTGTGACTTTGACTTCGGCGCTGTCACATCAGGAAATGCCCAAAGTGCCGCCACAGACTTACCTGGTCCGGAGTGGGACTGACACCAGGGCCAGGATCCAGTCAGACCCCCCAAAGAGACAACTGGGAGAGGCTATGAGAGAAGTTTATAAAATCATGAGTGGTGTGGAACATGTAAATAGGGAACGGTTATTTACCCTCTCTAAGAGTACTAGAACAAGGGGACACACCATGAAATTAACTGGTAGCAGATTTAAAACAAAGAAAGTATTTTTTTCACTCAGTGCACAATTAACTTGTAGAATTTACTGCCAGAGGAAGTGGTCAAGGCCAGTAGTGTAGCTAGTTTTAAAAACGGATTGGATGGGTTCTTAGAGCATAGGTCTATTAATAGCTATTAGCCAAGTAGGGTTTGGGGATGCAACCTCTTACTGTTGCGGTCTGGAACAGCAGGAAACGGATTGCCCATTGTGACCTCTTGGGTACTTCTCCCAAAAGGCAGAGATTGGCCACTGTTGGAGACAGGATGCTGAGCTTGATGGACCATTAGTCTGACCCAGTATGGCACTACTTATGTTCTTATGACTGAGACCGCATTCACACATGCGGTGGCAGTAGAGCAAAGACGCGGCAGCGGGGAGGAGCCCGATGGTGGAAGTAGAGCTGGTGCAAATGGGGTTCTGCCACAGCTTCCCTCGCGCATGTCAAGGCAGGATTTTGTGCCCTGACATGTGCGAGGCAAGCTGTGGCAGAAGCCCATCCGCATGTGAGCTACTTCTGGAATCAGGCTCCTCCCTGCTGCCGCATCTCCCCTCTCAGGTCTTGCTGCCACCACCCGCCACACCACATCAGGTGTGAATGTGGCCTTATTCAGGATTTGGGGGGGAGTTGCTTTTTGTTTGCTCTTTGTTTTGTTGTGTTTTTTTAATACCTGGGGGTCCATACTACTACTTTTGTTTTCTTCCAGATTACCAGAGGGCTCAGTCCTGTTCCCATTAAGATCAGTTGCAAAACTACATTTAAAGTCAACTGGGAGGAATATCAGATCCAAAATGCGGGTACCAAAAATTCAGTGTGCATGCTCTATCCTCCATTCATTGTCGAGTGGGGACTGACAGGTGGGCGTTCTCTGTGGCCGCACCGATGATGCGGAACTCCTTCCCGGTTGGCGTCCGCCTCAGCCCAACTCTCGCTGCCTTTCGTCGTCAATGCAAAACATGGCTCTTCTGCCAGGCGTTTGGTGGAGGGAAGGGGAGGTGGTTTTTTAAATGTTTTTACACATTCTGCCTTATTTTTACAGAAATTTTGATATCTTATATTTATATTGTATTTTGATGTAGTTGGATTATTGTATGTGTTTTAACTGGACATAATTATATTTATATTTGTATTTATATTCCGGTTGTGAGCCGCCCCAAGCTGCCGGAGGCAGGATGGTGGTGGGGTATAAATGAATAAAATAATTTCAAAAATTAAAAACCACATCAAAGGTTTAAGGAACATGAAGTTCTAGGAACACTTAAATGAGAGGGAGCATGGACTTGTTGGAAGGGTTTGGGGGAGTTATGCAGTACAGCACAAACATGAAACTATTTCCTCTAATGCTGCATGATTCCCACCATCTGCCTTAGTGCTCTGCTTCCTCCCATGTGACTTGACAGCTTTGGTATAGTTAGATCAGTAAATACGAAAGGCCTGAAAAATCCATATTAAAGGCGGATTGTTACCCTTAGCTTGTACTGCTAAGAGTTTCTATTTACGTACGTAACAAGGTGCACCACAGAGACGTTGCTGTCAGCATTCACTTGAGAATGCCTTCACTTAAAGTCAAATCTGTAACAATATCTGTATTTATTGGGCAGCTATAATAGATTGCATGCAGCTAACTGCATTGCTGCGCAGTTTTTTCTTTTTTCCCCTGATGGCAGCTCTCTGTAACAGCATAAAATGGAATCTTATTTTATTAGCACAAAATCTCTACCTGGCAGCGCCGGTCGCACATTTCCACTCTGTGATTACCAACATGCCGAGCTGCTGCGCAGAGTGGCAACCCCAGACTGTGGAAAGTACAAAAGATAACTGCACATCAGAGGCAGGGAATTACTTCCTACTTTTTGGAACTGTTCACTGCATTTCAGTCCACTTTGAGTTTTATTATTGTCCTCTTAAAGGCAGAAAGGAGGCAGCTAAGTAGAAATACATGGACATTCCCCTCCACAAGTTAGCCCAGGCTGCAACAGTGAGGGGGTTGTGCCGATTAGGTTACATGGGTTTGGCGATACAGTTAGATCCACGGGTTGCAAGCATAAAAGGCAGTACCATCCTCCTCCCTCTGACACAGCAAAGCTGCCTGTAGGATCAGAATCAGGCTCAGAAAAGATAAGAAAGCTCAACATTTTCAGCTGAAGCCCAAACCTGCTCCTGAATCCCAATGACAGTTGCACATGCAGCAGTTGTGGCCAGCAGGTAGCATTTGCATAAAGATAATCAGCGCCTGGTGCCAGTACCCAGCTAGGAGAGGCGGAGGGCAGTGCTGGACAGCAGCAGACCCCAGTAGCACACAAGCCCAGCCCCCGCCCCTCAACCACTTCTAGCAGGGCTTGCCAGGGCATAGCCCCAGCATCTCTTTTCAGGGCGAGGTTCAGCCCTCCTACCTCCAGCCAGACCCTGTCACTGCTGCTGCTCTGCATGACCTCACCTGCAACAGGGTAACATTTGGTGGGAGCCAGGACTGGAGACTGGTGCTGCTTCTGCCACCCAGCAAACGTTTGGTGACAAAATACCCCAGTGTCATACAGCTTGTTATTTATTTACATTTTTATCGTGTCCTTCTCTTAAGGGTGGCAACAGCAGCCCCCTTTCCACCCAGGGACAGCTTACCACAGGGCAACCGTCTCAAGCCCTGCTATTTTCTCAACTTCCAGGGGGCCCTGTAGTGGCCCCCGTTGTCACCAGGGTAGGGTGCAGAGCCCCAAACATGACCACCTCTAGGGCCCTTCAGAACATGTCCCTGAGGGGGTGGCACCATTAGGGGTCCCACATTTTAGCTGGGCCCTGCAAATTCTAACACCAACCCTGTCCCTGCCCACCTGTAGAAACACCAGCCTCAGCCCGTCCCCTGACAGGGTGGAGGCTGAGACTGCTATGAATGGGTCCTTACCCATTCATAGCAGTCTCAGGGTGGAAAGGGTGCTGCTACTGCCGCTCGTCAGCTTTCTGGCAATGAGAATTTTGGCTAGTGGAGTGCTGGGGCTTGGCAGGGTAGCTCCACCAGCTCCTCTGACTATCCCTCTGGGGTCTAGAGACAAGACTCCTGGGACAGGCTTTAGCACCAGCAACTTTTAAAATAAAATACTAATAATTAATAATGAAAAAATAAGCACTGCTCTCCCACCCCCACCCCCCACTCTCATAGAGGAATTTTTACACAGTTAAAACAATCCAATTCTTTGCCCCAAAAGAGTATCCCTTTGCCATTTCCCCCCACCAGTATGCCAACACCCGGCCCCACCAAGCTAACCTAGAAGGGAAGGAAGAGAACAATGCCAGCAGCACGCCCCACTGATCTCCCAGGAACATGTGCAGCTATCATGGCACAATAAATAAATGTTTTAAAACTTGGAGAAAGACTCTGACTTTTCAGAGAACAATGGGGAAATTCCCACTGATTTGAACAGAGCCCGAATCTCACACTGGGGCACCATTCTCCATCAGTAAAGTCATTGGGAGTTTTGCTATTCATTTTAATGTATGGAGGATTGCACCCCAGGCACATAGCTACAGGTGTTGATTTTCTGAAGTACTACTTCCTTCACAACTCCTCTTGAAGACAAGAGAGATGGCATAGCTAGCTTGGGATGGGCCCAGGGACAAGAAATGTCCACCCCACCCCCCTTTTTTTCCCTGCTGGTGGTGAAGCCGCCAGCTGGCCTAGGGGCACTGGGCAGCTGGTGTTCGGGACTTACTTGCTCTCTGAAGAGTCTGCGGTGTGCTGCTGGTGGCCTGCTGCTGGGCCCATCCATCTTGTGGGCCAGCGGCGAGCTGGTCCCAAGGTGCACTCTGTCCCTCGTGGCTCGCTGCCCACGCTGGAGGTGAGCACGGTTAGTAGCAGCAGGGGCGTTGCTGCCTCAGCCCACCCGACCAGTCCTGGAGGCTGAGGGCTGGCGGGTCAGCAGGGCCAGCTCGATGCGGGGAGCGTTGGAGCAGGAAGGTGGCCGGTGACGGTTCCACTCAGTGAACCCACCGCTGGGCACCTTCCTGTTCGGGTTGGGCCTCCCTTGAGCCAGACTCCTCCTCCTCTCTGACGTGGCACCAGGGGGGCGAGCTGAGCCACAAGGCTTGTGTGCCCTGGCCTGACGCAGACTGCTGCGTGGGGCCCCTCCCTGCCCACGGTTTCGACATTGTATCAGACACAATGTTGCAACTGCAGGCAGGGAGAGGGAAGGAGTCCATGAAGCAGCCAGAAGGTCCCCCAGCCAGCTTGGGTGGCAAATTTAAAAAAGAAAAGAAGGAGGCGGGAAGGGTGGCTTAGCTACCTTGGATATTGGGCCCCAGCCAGTACGGGCCCCGGAAATGTCCCTGTTTGTCCAATGGTAGCTTCGCCCCTGAAGAGGGTGAATGGGAACAATTTGGGTGTCTAACAGCAGACACTCAGCTTTTGAGAAGCTTTTGCCTAGGATTACAGGTAGAGAAATTCTGGCTTCCTTGAAATCAAGGAAGCCACGTAACTGTTGTTGGCTTTGACAGAGTCAGAGTTTCAACCAGATTCTTACTCATCAAATCTTCAACAAACATCTGTGACTCTGACCACTTCTCTGTTTTATTTATTTATTTATCTGTTTATTTATTTATTTGTTTATTTCAGTTTATTATCCCACCCTATCCCAAGGGCTCAGATGGGTTACAACACACAAAACCATAAGGAATTAAAAATCACTCATCCTCAAATTCTTATCCCAATCCCTATCCCTGCTTGCCAAATGCCTGGCCAAATAAAAATGTCTTACATTTCCTCCAGAAGAGGAATAGTCACAGGCTTTGATGAACCTCCAGGGAAAGGCAGTTCCATAGTAATAGGGCAGCAATGAAGAACGCCTCTCTGTAAGAACCTGACAGACAGATGGTATGCGCAAGAGGGTGCTCCCGGCAGACCTCAGAGGCTGTGGTAGGACATGAGGGGAGAGGTCATCTTTCAGGTACGTGGGGCCCAGGCCATTAAGGATTTTGTACATCAAAACCAGAACCTTGAATTAAACCCAGAAAACTACTGGAAGCTAGTGCAGACTCTGGAGCAGTGGTGTGATGTGCTCCCAGAGATCCACCCCCAAGAGAAGATGGGCTACTGCATTCAGCACCAGCTGCACCTTCTGAACAGTCACCAAGGTCAGCCCCACATAGAGCGCATTGCAGTAATCTAGCCTCAAGGCTACAAAGGCATGGATGGCAGTGGTCAAGTCTGAAACTGATAGAGAGGGTCATAGCCTTCTCACCAGATGGAGTTGGTGAAAAGTTCACCTGTCCACTGCAGCAACCAGATGTTCCAGGCACAGCAGTGGGTCCTGGAGCACCCCTAGGCTGTGAACCTGAGTGACCAAAGGAGGTTGGACCCCATCAATGACAGGTGTCCCTATGCCACCCAGGTCACAGGGCTGGCCAGCCATCATCACTTCAGTCTTGTCAGCTTCAATCGGCTCACCCACCTCCAGTCTCCAATGGCAGCTAGGCACCAGGAAAGTGCCAAGAGTGCATGACCTGGGTCAAATTAAAAAGAGAGAGATGTATTTATTATTTATTTATTTATTCACATTGTTATGCCGTCCCCTCCTGCTATGCATCTCGGGGATATAGCTGGTGTCATCAGCATATTGATGGCCCTTCGCTCCAAATCTCTGTACGATCTCACCCAGCAGCTTCATATACACATTGAACAGGAGGGGAGACACGATGGAACCCTGCTGGAGCCCCAAGGAAGATCCTGGGAGAACGATGAGCAGCTGCCCATCACCCCCTCTGGGACATCCCCGACAGGAATAAATGGAACCACTCAAGAGCAGTCCTATGAACCCTGCCAGGTCAAGCAGTTGTGTCAACATCACCTCATGGTCAACTGTACTAAAGGTCGCTGAAAGGTCAATCTCAAAGTGTTGCTCATCAACCAAGGCCACAAACACTGTCTCAGTACCAAGCCCAGGACAAAAGCCAGACTGACATGAGTTCAGGAAACCAATGGCATCCAAGTGCACCTGAAGCTGCAAGGTGACCACCTGCTCAATAGCCTTCCCTAAAACAGAGATGTTTGAGATGAGGTGGTAACTCACAGAGGAGCCCACACCAAGGGATGGTTTCTTGAGTAGGGGGTAGACAACTACAGTTTTGAGGCCATCAGGCACTCTGCCCTCCCAAAGAGAAGGATGACAACCTCAGCCAGCAACGACCCCAGTATCTCCTGACTAGCTTTCACAGCCAGGACAAGCATGGATCTAGTTTACAACTGGTCACCCGCATTACTCCAAGCACACCCTCTGCATCAGTGGATGACATTAATTGAAGCGGACCCAAATAAGATGGACAAGACTGAGCCTCCACAACCCCAAACTCTAAACTCTGCATCTAAACTGGCAGTTCCAAGTTCTGCCAAGTACAAGCGATGACTTTGTCTACAAAGTACATGGCAAACTTGCCACAGCAGGCAATCAACAGTTCTAACTCAACGTAGAGATAGCCGCGATTCACCACATGGAGCAGCTCTTCTGGACAGCACTTTGCAGATGCAATGGCAGCAGAGGAAAAAAAGCCTTTTAGCCAAGTTCTTGTAAACTTTTCTCAGTCCAACTGAGAAGACACACACAGAGAAAATAAGTCCATTAAAAGCAAAAAAGGTACTCTTAAAAAACACCCTCTAACCTTAAAACCAGGGACCCGAGTTGACTGCACCAAAAAAATCTTAAATTCTGCAACCAGCGAAGCCAAATTCTGCAAATTCACAACGAGCATTAATATTTGCATAATTAACTTGATTTGCATAACTACGCATGTTGGGAAGCAAATTTGCAATAGGTTTGACATAGAATCACAACTTTGCTAATCAAACACAACTCAAATCCTCTGGAATTCCAGCACCTCCCTCACGCAAACATAGGGCCTTCAGACCCCACCCACAATTCATCTCCCAGGGGCCTATTTACCCTCGGGTCATGGTCAGGATTGGCTGATTCTGCGAGGATTGGCTGATTCTGCAAAAATAATTGCAAACTGCAGCAACGCAGCCAACTTGGGTCCCTGCTTATAACGCTGGAATAGACTACATCGACACTTGTAGTGGCATATGACGGAACAAGACTCACCACAGTTAAGCAAGGTTGAAAAGTAACACTTCATTTGAAGGGAAATTTTACAGATTAGAATTTAAGTAGATTTGGCAGCTGCCCAAACACCAGATAACTTTGCACTGATTGCTGCAGAGACAGTGAACAAAGGAATTCCTGAAGACAAGGTGTTTAAAAGGTTACACAGTACCAAGAACAGTTTACAGAGGAAGTCAATCTCTAATTGCTCTACTGAGAAATTAAAGTGTCATTATTATTGCCAAGATTTATGCCATGCTATGACATACAGAGTAATATGGAAACAAGTCAGACTCATTCAGGATTAGTGCCAATTAAAATGCAATACAGCTTTCATTTGCAAGCATAGCCCTTAGTGAATGCACATGCCAGAGCACTTTACACAGTATGGTAACACAGAGCTATTCAAAAGCTAAATTCAATAAAATGTCATCAGCTGGAGACTCAAAGATGCCAGAGCTCCCAGCAGTCTGATTCTAATTTGGCAGCCAATTCCAAAGAGGGAGAACATAAAAGTATATGGACCCAAGCTTTATTATTCATGTAGCAAGCAGTCATTTTGGCTTCTCCACATCTTTGTGTTTCACAGAGAAGTGGCATCTCAGATTGATTCTCTAGATCACTACAGAATGTCCATTCTGATTAAAGCGTACCTGCCAATATTCAGCTTCAGATTTAAGAAAGGACAGAAGTTTCAGCAATTACCCATGGGACATTCAGCATCTAAAGTTGCTGGCATGATTCCATCCAACATCAAAGGTACCGAAAGTCATTAACACCTGGTAACTAATAAATCTGTAATCTCAGTCCAGTTTATAGAAGATGGATGTATCCTCACTACATGTAAAACAAAAACAAACAAAAAACCAATAACCATAGGGCACAATCCAGCTCCATACAAGTCAATGGGAGTTTAGCCATTGACTTCAGTGGGAGCTGGATTGTGCCCATAGTTGCTTGCCTTTCACAGCAGAGAGGCCAAAGACTTAATGGGCTTGGAGGGAGCCCTTTCATCTCAGAGGCATGCCTTACAGGTCAAAGCTGAGATAGAATTAGGGTCATGATAGGGAAGGTTGATTTTCTGCTGTCTCTGCTGTACATATATAGGAGTATTTCAGTCTCCACAAGCTGGCATAAAAAGGAAAAACTTAAATAAGTTTGAAAAATTCACATTCTCACACACTGCAGCGTAAGTGGTTTGTACACTGTGGCTCCAGTGATTTTCTTTAACATTATTGCTGAACCTGTGTAGGAGCCCATTCTCAATGGCCAGAGTCTGATTGGTTTGTGACAAGAACTTAAAACTGAAACAATGACATCATGTAGTCTCTTGCATTGAGGGGTTTAAGGGTTGCTGCAGTACACACACGACAAACGAAATAGACACCACACTCGGGATTGGGTCACTAGGCTTTTATCGTTTAGGGACTGGAACAGGGACTGTGGATCCTGATCTGTCCCTGTCCAGGAGAACCAGCAACACAGAGCCTTCCAGCTAGCCAAGATGGCTCTGAGGCACTGTATAAACTAAGGGTCTCTTATACAGTACAGGATGGCTGCAGGCAATGGGAAGGTGAATGAAGGGGAAGGAGGGAGCAAGTCAAGTTGTTAGTTCAATAATATCTTCTAGGGTGTATGAGTAAACAATCTCCTAGGGCGGATAAGTAAAAAAAGGGCACTCAAGGAGGAGCCCATGGCCACTAGATTTAATAAGGGAGGCACCCTTTCAGACTCATACAAGGACACCAGTCTCCTGTCCTCTACAAGGCCTTTGTCGATTGATTTATCCATATACGAACCTGAAGACTGCCCTGGACATGCCCCTGGCATGACACAACATGCCAACACATCATCACCCTCATAGCTGATTAATCATTTCTAATGCCAGAAATATACTGATACTGACTCAAATGAACTCCATCTCTACTTGGTTGTTTTGTTGGTGTTCTAGACACAACTGTTTAAGCTGCATGTTACATATACATTTCTACCTCTGAATGTTTCCATATTGTGTAATATTCTACAGAAACATATATCATCATCCCTGCAACGCTGTTTGTGCACCAACTTGAGCAACTTGTTCTTGCTGGAAGCAAATAAAATATCACAGTAATATTCATTATCAGTCAGCTTAGCAAAGGGCAGACAAATGCATTTTTGTGCCTGCAGCAGTAAATATTCAGAACAAGCTTTAAAGGATAAGACAGGCAGCATCCCCCATCGTTTCAAGCAAGATTGAGAAAAGGTAACAGAGGGATGGGCAATTGCCAGGGCATTCTGCAATTTATCAAAGAGCTGCCAAATCTACAGTAAACAGAGTCAAAGGGAGTAATCATAATCAGGCAGCATGGATGAAGACATCCATGGTAACCATGACTTGATTAGGAGGTCCTAAACAAAACATTACCATCATCTGCTAAGCAAGACAGTGGAAAAAGATGTGAGAATGTTTGTGTGTCTATTATGACTTTGTGCAAACCACATGGAAGTTCAGAAGTGGCCTCAGACATATTACTTATGGGCAGGGAAGTACTGAACAAACAGCAGAAAACAAAAATGTTCAACTGGTCCCAGTCTTGTAGGATGCAAGATTTGTGTTACAGTAACACTCAGGACAGAATGATTCTCAAGGCTGTGGGAGAGGAGGGTGTAGCCTTTGCAACCTTTAGGTATTCATGGGGGAATTTTATTGGGGGGTTGGTATGGTGAGTGGGATTTGGAAACAGCCCAAAGCCTCCTCTGAAAGAGGCATTATGGGTTTGGGTGGGTAAGACGGGGTGGAGAATGGGGTCTCTCCTCAGATGAGAGATGGGGGTTGAGGGTGAGGTCTCATGTGGGGTGGGTTATTTGTGCTTTACTTGTATTTTATTAATATGTTGTAAGCTGCCCAGAGCCACATGGAATAATAGTAATTTAGTGCCAGTGCTAGTCCCATTCATGTCAGAGGGGCCAGCTCTAAATGCCATTGATAAATGACCTGAGGACCACAGCCTAGAGGCAGTAAGAGATGATTCAGGTGTTAGCAAAGGTAGAAGCTTATCCAGACAATGACAACAAGAACAGTCACATCACAAATAATGAAAGACACACCTTACTACAAAGAGAATAGGTTAGCTGAAGACAAAAGAAAAGGGAAGGACACAAGTATTATACATTCCAGGTTACACATCTCAGTCAATTAAATCCCAGGGAGAAATTTTAAAAAATTGTTTTAAACAACTCAGCACATAATTAATGTATATATATTTATTTATTTACATTTTTTAACCGCCCCCCTCATGCTTACGGCATTTCGGGGTGGTGTACAAAATAATAAAATATACAATAAAATTCAATAATAAAGCATTTTTAAAAAATCATTTAAAACCCTCCAAATTTTCTCCCCCCCCCAACTATCCCACCCTCCACGAATGCCTGGGCAAACAGCCAGGTCTTGCAGGCTCGATGAAAAGCCAGCAGACTTGGGGCCAGGCGGGCTTCCTCCGGGAGGGAATTCCAAAGTCACGGCATGGCCACCGAGAACGCCCTCTCCATAGTGGCCCCCCGTTTTAAACGGGGGACCTCCAAAAAGGCACCCCCGGTGGACCGAAGGGGTCGCCCTGAGACACAGAGGGTGAGGCGGTCCCTGAGATATGAGGGGCCCAGACCGTATACGACTTTATAGGCCAAAACCAGCACCTTGAATCTGGCTTGGTACGCTATAGGCAGCCAGTGCAGCTCGCGGAGCACGGGGGTGATATGATCCCATCGGCTCGTCCCCGTAAGGAGACAAGCCGCCACATTCTGCACTCCGAACCAGCCTCAAGGGAAGCCCCACATAGAGCGTGGCAGTTCACATGGCAGTGAGTTCCAAAAGTTATGATTGGAGTAAAAATGCTTAACACTGTTTTAAAAAGATTTAGAAACATATAAGTAATCTCCAGTTAAATTAGGTAGGACTCAAGTTTATAAAGGACTATACATAAATTCATAAGCCAATGACCAACTGCCTCAAAATGTTGATGTATAATGTCAATTTTGGGGATTTTGTACATTCTTCTAGGGAGGCATCTGGTAGTAGTCTCTGTAGAATATTGGAGTTTACAACAAGTATAGAAATCTCTGTATTATACTAAGAAAACACATGCAATAATTCTCCAAGAATACCATCCATAGTAAGCAATGCCACATACCTTAAAATAATAAGGCAACAAATAAAACGTTATGGTGCCCAAATAAAACAGTGGACAGGGCAGACCACAATGCCGTGCTGGGCAATACTGAGTAACAGTGCCACATGTTCATCCTATAATGTGAATTATGGAACCACAAAACACACACCGGCATATACAAAACCACCACCACCACCACCATGAAGTGAGACATCTAAAGCATGCTCCCGCTAGAACTTTAAGGAACCATGGGCTGCGTGACTTGACTGCTTTCTTGCAGGCTTACCAAACTTCTACTGTTGTGAGGGGAGGAAAGATGAAATCAGAAAGGGTGCATTCCCAAGGCAAGCACCGCTTCCTGAAGCTTTACCTATCCATTTCACTATGCATCCATCAATTGTTTCAGACACACAGCACTGCTCTACTTCATCTACAGCCAGCAGGAGCACATTGACCTATAGCATCCATGGCAAATGTAAGCCTCTCTCTCTACGGTGCTGGCGAAGGTAGTGAACGCATCCTTTCGGCAGGGGAGGCTGCCGCCCTGCCTTAAAGAGGCTGTGGTGCGCCCCCTGTTGAAAAAACCATCTTTGGACGTGGATGTGCTCGCCAGCTACCGACCTGTCTCTAACCTTTCCTTTTTAGGGAAGGTTATTGAGCGGGTAGTGGCGCTCCAGCTCCAGGTGCATCTGGATAGTATCAGCTTACTAGACCCTTTTCAATCTGGGTTCCGCCCCGGCTATGGCACCGAGACGGCGTTGGTGGCCTTGGTAGACGACCTCCACTGGGAGATGGATGCAGGATGTTCAACATTTCTCATCCTGCTAGATCTCTCGGCCGCTTTTGATACCGTGGACCATGGGCTGCTGCTGAGGCGACTGCGTGACCTGGGGGGTTTGGGCGGGACCGTTCTTGAATGGTTCCGCTCATTCCTTTCGGGGAGGAGCCAACGGGTAGTG
>QEPC01000858.1:908953-923181 GCA_003113815.1 Sphenodon punctatus
GTTAGTGATTTAGTTTTAGTGTTTGTAGGAGTAGGCCTGTGTACTTATTAGATAATCCATTTAGTTCATAGCATTTAGAATAGTTAATAGCAGTTAGATTTAGTGTAGATAGATAGATATAATATTAGATAAAATAAATAAATAAATAAATAAACCCCATATAAAAACCAAAAAAACAAATAAAAAACAAAAGAAAACCATATAAAACCCAATAAAAGACCAAAAAACCATTTAAAAAATCCACCCATAACAACATTTCCTGAACGGAACAGCCGAACGGCCAAACTGAACGGCCTGTTCGGACGACCGAACCGAACAGCCGAACCCGAATTCAGCGAACGAACCGAATAAACGAACCGAACGAACCCGACCCGAACGGCCGAACCGAACAAATGAAACGAATGCAGCCGAACCGAACGGCCAAACCCAAACAGCGATCTGTTCACCCAGCCCTATCTTTGGCCCCAATGTGGTAAATGGATGCAGCTCTTGGGATTAGGAAACTGTCCCGGTATATAATGTCTGTTTACTCTGTTGGCCTTAAAGGAGTGTGGGTGGGGCCTATGAGCATCTTTGTGGGAGGTTGGTTATTAATTTCTTTAGGTTATTTGATATGGGCTTTATTCTGATTTCCCAACATTTTTGGCAGTAATCAAGACACAAGAAGTACACTAGGAATATAGCTGGTCTTTATCAGGCTTGCTGTGCTTGGATTGCTGAAATTGTACTAAGTTGCTCAGCCTCCCAGCTTAGCTGATACTTCTGCTTATAGCTATTTTTAAAACACATTATATGCTAGGCAGCTTCCTAACCACCCAAGCAGTCACAGCTTCAAAGAATTCCAGTACTACAGGCAGTTTAGGGTAGAATGACATATAGTACAGTCCTTTCTTAAGTCTGTTATCATTCATCAAGAAAAATACCCAAGTAATTGTTCCCCTTGTTCAAAATAGTCATTGTACTCTTGTAAACCTGATCTTTGAGTTAATCACAGATTTCTCAGTAGGTTTAAGAGGCTAAAATTTATTCTCTTTTTAGGCCTTTTTTACACGGACAACGCCGCAGGCCCGGTGGGTGGAGATGAGTGGAGATGGTTGGGTGAGCACATCCAGTGAACACCCTGTTGTGGCGAGCCGGGAGACGTTTACACGGACAGCGCCACAGGGGGTTGTGGGATGGAAAGGGAGGGGCCGGCACACAGCCAGTGGGAAAAATCCCACCCTGGGAAACACCGAGCAAACACCCATGACATTTACACGGACAGCTAAGACACCGACCGGAGGTGAAACCCCGCTCAGCACAGCGACAACACAACATAGCTGACTGAGGGCAAAAGAAGCCTCAGCACGCAGCAACGACCCTAAACTGCCAGACCCCATGCGGGCGGGGTTGGAGGGAGCAGGGATGACAGGAGATACAAAGTACCGGCCCCTGGCCAGTCCCAAGACAGAGGCCAGACAACCAGGCACCACGGACCCCCCCCAAACCAGAACCCACATACACACAACCACACAGGGAATGGCAGCATGCCCAAGGAGGCAGGTGGGACCCCCAATGGGGGGAGGCGGGCCAGATCAGGAAAGGCCACTGGGGGGAACTGGCGAACCCCAAAGGAGCAGGGGACCGCAACACAACCCCCCACCCCCCGGCAAAGCCCGTGCACACACAATCCCAAGGCCCCTGAGACAACGAACCAGGAACAGGACAGATGGGGTCACAGCAGCAGTCATGGAAGCGCACACCACAGCTGGGTTGGAAGGGCACAGTGGGGGGGAGGGAACCCCAGAACACACCAACTGGCAGCGAAGCAGCAGCTGCCCACCAAACACCAACCACAGATGTGCATGGCTGAGGGGGAGAGGGAGGGGGAAATAAATATATATTTATTTATATTTTTTCTCTTTCCTTTTTTTTTCTTTTTATACTTCTTGGCTAAATGGCGAAGGCCAGCCTAATAAACTTCCATTCATTCATTCCTGAAGTGTGGAGAACCAAGCTTGTCTTGGCCACTCTGGGGTGATGAGTATTAAATTCACCCCTTCCAAACAATTTTTTTCTATTACCCTGTGTAGTAATAGAATAGGAGGAAAAACACCTGCCCAACTTTGTGTGAAGGCTTCTTCCAATGACCTGGGGTCATGCCCAGCCCAGGTACAGGTCTATCAGGGGTTCCCCCCATCGACGTACTAGAGATGCAAATACCTCTGGAGACAGGTCCCATTTGTGATGTTCTTTTTGCATCCTGCTCAGAACATCTGTTTTGGTGTCCTCCGTACCTGCTAAATGTGTTACACCCTTTGAGATAGCCCAGTGCCAGATTGTCTGAGCTATTTTGCAAAGTTCACCTATATCGCCTTCCCTGGATGATGTGTTCAAAAGCCTTTAAAGCCTTTGCAATAGCTATGATCTCCAGGTGGTTTATGTGCAACGTTTTCTGGAGATTGTTACATTGCCTAGTCAGTGACAAGATTCCAAGGTGTGCGACCCAACCTGTTAAGAAAGTGTCCATAGTTAATAAAAGGGACAGTGTAGGTTGTCTAAAGGGTATTCCAGAAAAGACAAAGTTTTTATTCTCCCATAGCCTGAGGGATTTTAACACCTCAGCCGTTATTCTAAGTTTCTTGGAATCACTGTCATTAATGTCTTCATTAATATTCCAAGCTGCTGACAAATCTGCAATGTTGACTGTGATGCTCCACCTCAGTAGGGTTTTTTCCAATTATGAGCCAATCATCAAGGTAGCAGAATAAATTACCCTGTGTAGTAATAGAATAGGGGGGAAAGCACCTGCCCAACTTTGTGTGAAGGCATCTCCCAATGACCTGGGGTTGTACCCCCTACATTGAAGGTATGCTGTTACAGGTGCCATTACCTTAGAAAATACCCTGGGTGCTGATGATAACCCAAAGGGGAGTGAGCAGTATTGATAATGCAAATTATCAAATATAAATCTGAAAAACTGTTTGTGGGACTGATATAACCTTACATTAAAATAAGTGTCCTTTTAAATCTAGTGACGCATACCATTGTCCCACCCATAAATATTTTCTTAAATGGTCTAAAGTAAGCATTTTAAATTTTTCATATTTTACAAAAGTTATTCAATTCTCTCAGATCCAGAATGGGTCCAAGTCCCCCATCCTTTTTGTTAACCAAAAAATACCAGGAATAAAATCCCATATCTTCTTCCTCTTGGGGTACCAACTCAATCACATCTTTTGAATACAGTTGGAACACTTCTTTATTTAATGCCTCAAAGTGAACTTTTGAGAACTTAACATTTTCCAAACCATGAGTAACTGGTTGTATTCCTAAGAAATTAACTCTGTAATCATAACGAACAATATTTTGTACCCATGCACCAGTGGTAATAGACTGCCATCTAGAGAAACAAACAGCTAATTTGTTTTCAAAGTTAAACGTAAAAGAATGTTCCTCTGTGATGGACTGCATGGCTAACTGTGGCTGTCATCTATGATCACCTCAAGTGTGATGGGAAGGCATATTCTTTTTAGGTTGGTTGCATGGTTGATACTGGAGCTTCCCTCTCAACCCAGAAAAGGGGTAGGATAGAGGGTAATATTTCTTAGAGAAGTGAAAATAAGATGAGGGCACATACTTGTGCCCAGTGCGATCATAGGAATGCTGATAATGCTGGTGAGGCTGCTGTCTTGCCGGGTATTGAGAATGACTCATTTCACTATTAGCTATTTTCATTCTGAAGGTTGTTGTGCGCGATTATTGCATTTTCTCAAGCACTTCGTTGGTTTGTTTGGCAAACAAACCTGACGGATCGAAGGGTAAATTCTCAATACGGGCCCTGTGATGATACTCCAATTGAGTGCCTTTTAGCCACGCAAAACACCTTGTTACAATCATGGTGGCAACCCCTCTAGCTGCTGCCTCACACAAATGTCTGGCCACTTCCAGTTGGTATTTAGCAGACAGAGTCCCTTCAGTATGTAATCTCACTGCATCTTTTAGCTTATCGGGAGGTAGATATGGGGCTAAATCTTTAACCTCGTCCTATAAGTCATGCTGGTAAGAAGCCATCCCAGCATAGTAGTTCAGAAGCTCTTATTAGCATTGTGGAAGATGCAAATGCCTGCCTTCCAAATAAATCAATTTGCCTTCCTTCACAGTCGACTGCTGAAGTTTCCTGCGTTGTTTTCTGGTATTTTTCAGATGCTGCTGCTGCTATCAGGGAATTAGGTGCCGGATGGCAAAAAAATATTGAAGCGGTCACCAGAGGGAATGGATAAAAAGAGCTGTTTGCTGAATTACCAGCGTGTGTAACTGCTGGGGTGTCCCACAGGCTTTCAGTTTCCTTGCCTAGTCTAGGCAAAAGTGGAAGAGTAATTTGGGGAGGTTTTTTCTTTTCAATTAAATGTAGATCATCCTCAACCTCTGCAATTGGGATCATTTCAGTTTTCAGGGCTATTGTGAATCTCTGTACTAGCCCTTGAAACTCTCTGTGTTGTTCAGTCACTGGGGATGCCCCTGTACCCATGACCTCGTCAGTGGGTGGAGCTGAGATGGAGTCACTCTCTACAGGACTCACTTCAGTAGGAGATTCCTGTTCTGCCGTTTCTAACTGTTGATTTTCTTGTATAGGTGTCTGCACCTGCTGCTGAGACTCACAAAGACACAGCTCCACAGTTAAGTCTAATAATGCGTTTGCCTTTTTTCTTAATAATTTTCTGTTATTAGCTTTTTTAAAAAAAAATTGTCCAGATGGTATCTGGCTTTTTCCAGATCTTCTTCGGTGAGGGTTGATCTTTCCCATGTCAGTGTGTGCTCCAGCGTTGACACAGTAGAAGCTCTCGGCGTCAAGATTTCCCTCGATGCCAATGTGGTGGAAAGTATCAGCGCCAGTTGGTCTCTCAATGCTGGCAGTTCTCTCAGCGCTGGTGTCGGAGTGGTGGAGTCTCTCTGCGCCGGTAGAGGGGGTGTCGATGTTGGCTGTGTTGACGCTGGCTGTGTCGATGCTGATAGTCTCCTGAGCCTGGAGGCAGAGGCCAGCGTCGTATCCTTTAGTGCCGGAGAAACCACTTCTTGGGGTGAATTTTTTGGGAGGGTTTGTTGGAGGCAATCGAGAACTAATGAGTCTTGTCTTTGTCTGGACTCATTCTGGGTTCTCCAAAAATCCCACAGGGGGATGCTCCCTTATTTTCTGTTTTCTTGAACGGTCCTCGGATCAGGCATAATTATTTTATTTATTTACTTATTTTACCAATTTATATCCCTCAACCTCCTGCTAACAGCAACTCGGGGCGGCTAACAAACACATTAAAAAATATAAAATATAATACAAAAATAATATAATACAATATAAATATAAAACAACAATATCAAAATCCACATAATGGGGTGCCGATACAAAAAAAAAAGAAGAAGAAAAAAACCGCTCCGCCCTAACCCTCACCCCTGCCCCCTGCCCCTTTCCTCACTGAAAGCCTGGCAGAACAGTCAGGTCTTACATTGTCGTTGGAAGAAGGAGAGGTCTGAGGCCACATGGGTCTCTGCCGGGAGGGAGTTCCACAACCTCGGTGCGGCCACCGAGAACACCCTCACTGAAAAGGCATTCATGGTGGCCGGTGGACTTCCAGAAAGGCATCCGTGGTAGACCTCAGGGACTGATCCAGGGCCTGGAGAGTGAGGCGGTCCCACAGATAGGTAGGGTCCAGGCCATATATTATTTATTTATTTTATTTATTTATTTATTTATTTAAACAGTTTTCTATCCCGTCCCTCCTGCTCCAGGCAGCCCGGGGCGGCTCACATCATAAAAACACAAATACAATAAAAGAGAAGGAAAACAGACCCCCACCCCCACCCCATCTCCCTCGCCAAAAGCCAGGTGGAACAGCCAGATCTTACACATATGAAGGAAGGAAGGGAGATCTGGAGCCAACTGGGCCTCAGCCGGGAGGGAGTTCCACAGCCTAGGTGTGGCCACAGAGAACACCCTCACCATAGTGGCCCCCCAGACCACATGGGAGACCTTCAGAAGGGCACTCCCGGCGGACCGCAGAGGTCGCTTCAGGGCATGAGGAGTGAGGTGATCCCACAAGTAAGTTGGGCCAAAGTCATATAGGGCTTTATAGATGAAAACCAACACCTTGAATCGGGCCAGGAAGACTATCAGCAGCCAGTGCAGAGCCTGGAGCACCAGTGTAATGTGCTCACGGTGACCCGACCCCACAAGGAGATGGGGCACTGCATTCTGCACTAGCTGCAGTCCCCCAACTGTCACCATGGGTAGACCCATGTGGGACTACCATCACCATGGGTAGCCCCACTTATAGGGCTTTATAGGTAAGCAACAACACCTTGAATTGGGCCCTAAAGACTATAGGCAGCCAGTGCAAAGAATGGAGCACTGACGTACTCACGACGACCCGTCACCATAAGGAGACGGGCTGCCGCGTACTGCACCAGCTGCAGCCTCCAAACCGTCACCTTGGGTAGTCCCATGTAGAGCGCATTAAAATAGTCCAGATTTGAGGTGATGAAAGCATGGAAGATGGTGGCCAGGTCGGAGTACGAGACGTATGGCTGAAGCTGCCACACCAGATGTAACTGGCAAAACGTGCTCCTCACCACAGTCCCCACCTGGGCATCCAGGCAGAGCTGAGAGTCAAGGAGCACTCTCAGACTACAAACCTGAGGGACCAGCAGAGGGCGAAACCCATCAATGACGGGGGATGCCAATCCCATTGCCCTCCCCACTAGCATCACCCTCATCTTGTCAGGATTCACCTTCATACGGCTCACCCTCATTCAGTTCCCTACAGCCACAAGACATCGAGTAAGCACTGAGATTGCCGGACCTGGGTCTGATGAAAAGGAGAGGTAGAGTTGGGTGTCATCAGGATATTTATTTATTTCCTTTGAATTTTTGGCCACTCTCTCCTGCCACAGCAGCTTGGAGCAGCTCACAACCTATTAAAACATAAAATATAATATAAACATAAAAAACGCATTAATAAATAAACAATTACAAATATCTATATAAAACATACAGTATAAAACCTACCCCAAGGCGGAGATAAAAAATGTCTCCTCCCAACCCCCCACCCCATCACCTGTCTCCCTTGCCAAAAGTCTGGTGGAACAGCCAGGTCTTACATTGTCTTCGGAAAGAGGGGAAGTCTGGGGCCAGGCATACCTGCATCAGGAGTTCCACAGCTGCAGTGCGGCCACCGAGAATGCCCCCCCTCATCGTCGCCATCTGAAATACCCAGGGGACTCTGAGGAAGGTGCCCCTGGCTGATCTCAGGGGCCGATCCAGAACCCAGGGGGTAAGACAATCTTGCAGATACATGGGTCCAGGCCATTTAGGGCTTTGTAGCTCAAAACCAACACCTTGAATCAGGCCCGGAAGACTATAGGCAGCCAGTGTAAAGAACGAAGCACTGGTGTAATGTGCTTAGGGTGACCCGTCCCAGTAAGAAGATGGGCCGCCGTGTTCTGCACGAGCTGCAGTCTCCGACCTGTCACCAAGGGCAGCCCCACATAGAGTGCATTGCAATAGTCCAGTCTTGAGGTGATGAAAGCATGGATGATGGTGGCTAGATTTGTGTCTGAAACATATAGCCAAACCCGTTGCACCAGATGTAATAGGTGAAATGCTCCCTTCGCCACAGCCACCACCTGGACATCCGGGCAGAGCCATGAGTCAAGGAGCACCCCCAGACTATGAACCTGAGTGACCAATGGAGGGCAGACCCCATCACTGATGGGTGCCACTACTCTCTCAGCCCCTCCCACCAGCATCACCTCCGTCTTGTCTCTGTATTGATGACACCGAACATCAAACCCTCTCACGACCTTGTCCAGCGGCTGCATATACACGTTGAACAGGAGGGGGAACAGAATGGAACCCTGTGAGACTCCACATGAGAGGTCACGGGGGGGCGAAGAACAATCCCCTAGCACCACTCACTGAGTTCTTCTGGCCAGGAAAGAGCAGAACCATTCAAGAACAGTCCCACCCACCTCGTCTCAGTCCCACAGGCGAGTCACCAACATCTCGTGATCAACGGTATCAAAGGCAGCCAACAGATCTAGCAGAATCAGCAGGGTCAAATTAACCCTGATCCAATTCACGGCGGAGGGCATCGACTAAGGCCACAAGTGGAGTCTCAGTGCCATAACCCGGATGAAAGCCGGACTGCGAGGGATCCAGAAAACTGATGCGGTCCAGATGCTCCTGCAGCTACCGAGCCACAACCCGCTCAATAACCGTCCCTAAAAAGGCAAAGTTAAAGACTGGCTGATAACTGGCAGGGGTGTCAATGTCAAGTGATGGTTTCTTGAGCAGAGGCTACATCACTGCCTCTTTTAGGCAGCCCAGCACTCTGCCTTCCCCCACCACCACTGACCACCCCCACCAGCAATGCCCCAGCATCTCCCAACTGGTCTTGACCAGGCAGGACACAGGCATGGGTCTAGTTCACAAGAGGTAGCTCTGACCACCCCAAGGACATCCCCCGCATCCGCAGGCGACACCCACTGAAACTGATCCCATAAAACCGGACAGATGGGGCTACTATAACCTCTGGTTCTCCTATTGTTTTAAGTGCTGTGTCGAAGTCATGGTGAATCTGAGTGATTTTATCCACAAAGTAATCCACAAACATATTACAGCAGGCACTGGAAAATTCCAGTTCCAGGCGGAGGGAGGCTGGACTGACCAGCCCCCTCACCACCCAGAAAAGTTCCACTTGACGAGACTTCGCAGATGCTACGAAGGCAGCAAAGAACCCCTTCTTTGCTGCCTGCACAGCCACAGCATAGGCTTTTAAACTAGCGCTGTGTTACAATCAATTGTCTTCAGCATGTGCACAGTGCCAGCATTGCTCCAACCGCCACCTTTCCTGCTTCAGCCGCCACAGATCCTCCATGAACCTGGGAAGCCTGCAGTGCCAATGATGAGGGAGATGATGCCTAGGAGCTGTTCGGTCAATGACCTCAGTCAACACAGTGTTCCAAAGAGTAACAATGTCATCAAGCGAGCAGTCATCAAGATCAGAGGGTAACTCCCGAAGAGCATTCCGGAACCTCTCTGGTTCCATTAGTCTCTGGGGGCGAACCAACCGAACTGGTTCCACACTTCTCTGGGGGCAGACATGCACAGGGAGACTGGTCTGTAGGAGGTAATGATCCGTCCATGACAAGAGCACTGCTGACACCTCCCACACCAACGGATCTCCCACCTCTGGGCTGGTGCAGAAAATCCAGTTCAGGGTATGCCACCCATCATGTGTCGGGCTGATAAGCATTTGAAACAAGCCCATGGTTGCCATGGCAGCCATTAACTCATGCTCCATCCCTCCAAGGCTGCTGTCGGCGTGGATATTGAAGTCATGCAACATCACCTCCGACACCAGCTTTGCTAGAGCATGCAGGGATGCCGCCGTACAGGTAGATGCATGGTATACTAGTGAACCTACTTGTATGGATTATATACTAGTATACCTATACCAGCATCCCAGTCTGTCTCCCACCAAATCAATCACAAAATGGAGGCCCTCAATACCCGACAAACTGCACCGGATACCTCCTAATGGACCACAAGTCCCTAAAAATGATGGCTACACCACCACCACCCCCGCTCCGCCCGGCCATTGTCGATGTTGTCTGGAGTACCCAGCTGGAACAAGGTCAGCCAAAATAGGTCCTGACTGTGTCCAACCAGGTCTCCATGATGCACACAAGGTCGACTGGTTGGTCCAGGATTAGCTCGTGGACAGTTGTTGGTTTATTTACAACCAACCTCGCATTCAACAGCTTCAAGCCAGGGACCCTATGATCCTAAACCACCTCACCACCTGCCTGGGGGCAGCAAGAGAAACAGGCACCAAGTACTTGTCCCATCTCACAGGTTGAATACACTCCCCAGTGGGATCATAATTCCCCCACCCCATCGCAACCCTAATGGCCATGGCCCTCCCCCCAGCCAGCCCAACCCATGGACACACACACACCCCATGGCTATTCCGCTCAGACAGTGAGGGAGATCCGCAAACCAGATTTCCTATCCCCTGCACTCTAGCTATCCCTTTCAACCCTTCTATCATGCCAGCCTCAATGCCTTCATCCCCCCCCACTGGGGGATGAACCCCTCTTCCCATATTCCATGAGGCCACCCAGCCACTCTCATGAACCAGGGGAACTTCATCTCTATTCCCCCCCGCCCCCCTGCTCGCACCAGGAGAAAAAACAACACACACACCCCCTTACACCTTAAAGTTAACGACAAAAGAAAGCCTTCCCACAATTAATAACCCCACAATTAATCCCCAACCCCAGTAGTAGGCAACCTCCACGTAGCTGCCACCCAATTTAGACAAAGCCAAGGACCAGCATAGCTTCCCCCCCTTTACCCGCCACAGGTCACGCCCAAGGACCCTTTCGCACAAATATCGACTCAATCCAGGATCATCACATTTGCGCTCTGACTCTAGTTTGGCAACGTCACGGAAATGGGAGTAGTCGTCCTTGATCAGGAGATGCCATTTTCCATAACAGCTGAAGAGATCCAGTACCACGTTTTGCCCCTGCCTCTCTGAGAAATCTGATGGCATCAGTGGTTCATGGTAGGCAGTCACTTCTTGATTTTATTTAACCAGAAAACCTTTTTGGTATTTTAAAAAAAGTTTAAAGGGCAGGATAATTCCTGCTGACCTCTATCTAAAAATGTTCAGTATAACAAAGCTTACATACCAAAAAGCATGGAAACAAATTGTTAAAGCTTTTTGGAATTGACTCGCATACAATCAGAATTCATACACACACACACACACCCCCTTTAATTTTGCCCTTTTATTTAACATTATGTAATGTTGAGATTATACAACTTGTTTTAAAGTTTACAGAAGTTATATTACTAATAAATAAAGAGAATGAAAATTGATAAAATGCCCAATTGGGTCACTTGCCTGGGAATTGGGATTCTAGTTGATGAATAGGGAGGTAAGTCGGCCTCAGGGTAATGTCCCCCATCATCCACTAGGAGGCAGCACTAAGCTGTAAGCGTCTTGTTAGGGAAGCCCTCCCCTCACACTCCAGTTGTAACAAGCTGAAGAACAGAACCTAAATTAATTGAGGGAATAAACAGAGAACCGCCACGCCCTTATTGGGCCTATAAAATAAGGGTTGTAAACCCAAAATCTTACTACTGGAAAACTCCTTGTAGAGAAGTATTAATGCTATACCCTATTTCAATGCCCGTTAACAGGGAGGGCCGACTTACCTCCCTATTCATCAACTAGAATCCCAATTCCCAGGTAAGTGACCCAATTGGGCATTGTAGCAGATGAAATCCGGTAAGTCGGACTCAGGGAGGTAACAAGCAGTAAAGTCGGCTATGCGAGGGACAAAAATAGGGTATACTTCTTGGTCCTTTGTACTAACTGAGTACTCCTCAGAGGACGCGGCGTCCAAACGCCACTTCTGCTGATTCCAAGAGGTCTATCTTATAATGCCTGCTCAACGTGTGCATGGCTTTCCAGGTCTCGGAATAGGATGCCCTATGTCTGAAGGCCCAGGAGGCAGCAGCTGCCCTGGTAAGAATGGGGCAGAATATTTGTGGGTGGCGTAAGACCCGAGGCTCTGTAAGCCTCCTGTATGCAACTGGCAACCCAGTGAAAAATGACTGTCTTAGAAGCTTTTCTGCCTCTCATCCTGGGTCTGTAATTAACAAATAGGGCCGAAGTCTTTCTGAACTGCTTAGTTCTATCTAGGTAGAATTTTAATGCCCTCCTGAAATCTAACGAGTGCCATAGCTTTTCTAAAGTGTGACTCAGATTGGGGCAGAAAGATGGAAGAGCAAGTTCCTGCTCCCTGTGAAAGGAGGAGTCCACCTTTGGGATGAAGGCTGGGTCCAGTCTCAAGGAGACCAACTCCTTCCTGAACCTACAAAGGTCCAGATCCATGGAGAGAGCACCTAATTCTGACACTCTACGGGTGGAAGTAATGGCCACAAGAAAAGCCACCTAATAGATAGAAAATAAAGTGAAACCTCCCTCAAATGGTGGACCCGTGAGAGCCTTAAGGACTATGTTCAAGTTCCAAGAGGGGAATCTATGGACTACGGGCAGGGCCAGTTGCCTAGCTCCCTTCAAAAATCTCGAGGTGAGGGTGAGACGAGAACCTGTCTGTATCTCTAGATAGCATGGTATCAATTGTTGCTAGCTGTCTGGCTAGGGTGTTGGGCCGGAGGCCTTTGTCTAAACTGCACTGCATGAAGGCTAGGATATCGGCAAACGACGGGGAATGGGCTGCTACTTTGTTCAGGACACACCAGGCCATGAACGACTTCCAAGAGCTCTGGTAGATCCGTTTGGTGGACGCCCGCTTTGAAGCCAGCATTGTATTTACTACAGAATCTGAGTACCCGAATCTTGTGAGGGTTTCAGATTCAAGAGCCACGCAGTTAGGTTGAGCATGCTGGGGTTCTCGTGTCGTATCGGACCCTGTGTTAAGAGATCGTGGAGCAATGGTAGTTTCCAGAAGACTCCTTTCAATAGTCAACTGAGATCTGTGAACCACGGTCTGCGTGACCAAAATGGAGCGATTAGTACCAGATGGGCTTCTTCCACTCTGGCTTTGAGGATGGTCTGCTGGATCAGGGGGAATGAAGGGAAGGCGTACAACATTCCTGCCGGCCACGTCTGGGAGAGGGCGTCTGCCACCACCGCTTTCATACACCAGTGTCTTGTGAAGAATCTTGGCAGCTTTGCATTGAGTGGGGATGCAAAGAGGTCGAAGGAGGGTTCCCCAAATCTGGCTATCAGCTCCCTGAATACTGCTGTGTTCAGCAACCATTCCCCCGGTTGTATGGTCTCTCGGCTGAGCCAGTCGGCTTCCACGTTCGCTATGCCCTGTATGTGTCGGGCTGAGAGGGACAGGACCGAGCTCTCGGCCCACTTGAACATCCGGACTGCTTCCCTGTGTAGAGAAGCTGATCTCGACCCTCCTTGGTGGTTGACATAGGCAACGGCCATTACATTGTCTGATAGGATCTGAACATGGCGTCCGTGCACCTCGTTAGCGAAGCCCAGCAACATCCTGAGAATCACTGACAATTCTAGCCAATTGATGCTGTTCCTTTGATCAGCGCTCGACCAACACCCCTGCACTGCCTTGTGTTTGAGGATGGCACCCCAGCTCGTCAGGCAGGCATCTGTGTATATGATGACCTTGACTAGCGGATCCAGCTCCACCCCTGTGGAAAAGCGGTTGAGATCCAGCCACCAATGGAACGAACTGATGGTGTCCTGGTCCAGGCGGGTAAATATTCTCATGTTGGCTGCCAGTTGTAATTGGAACGGCCTCAGAAATGCTTGGAGCGGTCTAGCGTGAAATCTGCTCCAGTGCAGGTGTGTGAAACAAGAGATCATGAGCCCCAAAAGGTGGGCGAGCTTCTAAATGGGTACCTTTGGGAGGTCCAATATTTCCAGGATTAGACTCCTGATCTTGTCTTGTTGTCCCGTAGGGATGAACAGTCTCCTGAGCGATGTGTCCACTATAATCCCTAAGTGCTCTAACCATTGAGTTGGTGAGAGGTGGCTTTTGGCATGGTTGATGGCATATCAATGCTCCTCGAGATACGAGACTGTCTTGTTGACGTGGTCCTGACAAAGGTCCCTGTCGCCGGCCTTGATGAGAAGGTCGTCTAAGTATGGGAATATGGCTATTCCTCGGAGGCGGAGATTGGCGATTAGGGGAATCAGGATCTTTGTGAAGGTCCTCGGCGCCATGGCCAAGCCGAACGGTAGAGCACAGAACTGCCAGTGGCACCGGTGATATAGGAATCGTAGCCATCGTCTGTGGGCCGGATGAATTAAGATGTGCAGATATGCGTCTTTCAGGTCTATTGACACCAACCAGCTCCTGGATTGTAGGGAAAGGGTTATAGATGCCAGTGTCTCCATCTGGAACCTCTGTGTTCTGAGGTGCTTGTTATCCGCACACACCGGGGAACTACCGTCCGATATGTTTGTTAAATATCTTAGGGAAATTGTATTCCCGTTTCTTGTTGGAGAGGCTGGTGGAATGGGTACAGGAGAACGGGATACTGGAGCCAGAACAGGGGGGGTTTCAATGCGGGAAATCTACAGTAGACCAGGTGTGCATATTGTATGCCCTAGCAAAGAGAAGTGTGAATCGTTCAGGGAAATGTTTTGTCTGCTTTGTAGATCTTTCCATGGCATTCGATT
>QEPC01000858.1:923281-946061 GCA_003113815.1 Sphenodon punctatus
TTATTACTTTGTAAAGTGCCAGGTACACTGCTGGCGCTATATAAATGTTTGTTAATAATAAATTATACATGTTGCAGGGCACCCATACAGCACCAGCCCTGCAGTATGTATAATAAAAAGTAACATCCATTTTATCAGTGTGAGAAAACGGCCAAAGTTGCTCGTCTTCCTGACATTGCTTTAGCCCCAACACCATCTGCTGAGAGGTCAGCTTTGTTGGATCAAAATTCACTAGGAGTCTCTTGATGCCTCTTTCCCCCATTTTAAAAAATGGAGATAGTTGCTGTTCCTTACCTTGTAGAGGTGCTGAGAGGAAACATCCATTACTGAGGCACAGCAGTCTAAGTGCCATGTAGAATGGTCACTGCCTGCATAGCTCTCTTCCTCCAAGGAGCTCAAAAAAGGTATCAGTATTGAACTCCTGAATTAAGCCTAGAGCCTGACACAAGCAGGGCTGGACTTACCACAGGGCGATTCAGGGTGGCTGCCCCGGGCCCCACTCTTGCCCCCCCCCCCCACTCAAGGCCCCCAGCTCCCGGCCTGACAGTGGCTGGGAGCAGGGGACCCCAAGCGTAGGGCCCCCGAGTCTCGGCCAGGGAGTGAGGGAGAGGCAGGGCCTCTGCCTCTCACTCCCTGGGCTTAGTCCGAGACAGGCAGCAGAGGGGGCCAGCAGGAGTGAGGGAGAGGCAGAGACCCTGCCTCTCCCTCACTCTGCACCCTGCCCCTCCGCTGCCTGTCAGTCTTGGCTAGGGAGAATGTGGGAGAGGCAGGGCCTCTGCCTCTCTCTCACGCCCCCTGGCGAAGACTGACAGACAGCAAAGGGAGCCACAGAGTGAGGGAAAGGCCACGCCTCTCCCACACTACCTGGCAACTTTTGGTGGCAGCGGACGGCACATTTAATCTGCTGCTGTGCGTGGCCCAGGATGGTGGCGGATGGGGTAAGTGCTCCCGAAATGGCTGGGCTTCGGGATGGGCAGAGGGGAGTACTCCTCTGCCCGTCCCCAAACCTAGGCCTTGGTAGCGCCACCCCCCAATCGAGCTGGGGAGTGCCTCTAGGCCTGCTGGCGGCTTTGCTGGCGGCTTTGCCGTTGGCGGGAGAGTAGGGCCCTGCGTTTCTCCCCCACCCTGGGCTCTGCTACTCCTAAAGCCAACCCTGAACACAAAGATGAAAGGCACTCTGTATTTTCAGCAAGGTTTTTTGTTCATGTCACCTTTTACTTTAGTAGTCTGGCATGTTCACTCCAACTGAAGTCTGAACAAATGAGTTTTTCCTCCCCTTTCTATGTTCATCAAGATGACTGTTCTGCCCATATGGCCCCAGAAGGTTGTTTGCCATAACAAAGACTATGCAAACAGGTGGTACAGTGAAAGCCCAAAGAGCTTGTGCTAATTTTCAAAGTGGTCACGTGTATGCTAGACAATGTTAAATGTGTCATTAGAAATAAAGTCCCACTGTGATTATAATATCATGATTGCAGTAACAAGCCTTTAAAAACAACATCAGTATTTATTAAGAAGTTTAAGAAGGTGATGCATATTTTAAATGACACAGGTGATCAGCAGCATATCTGAGATTCCATTTTGTGTCTTCTGTTTAAAAGATTCAATTGTATTTAACACGACAGTTTTTAAAAAGGAGTCTTCTTAAGTGCCCAAAATCATCATCAACAGAGGAAAAAATAAGACGGGACTGAATTTTTCCCATGGGCTAATTCCAGCAGACATTAATGGAGAGAAATATATTCTATTTATATAAATCAAATCTCTTACCGAGGTTTAAAATTCAACAGCATGTTTGTTAAAACAGGAAGAAATCAAGATTTCCTCCCCTCCCTGCCAGTTGTGCATAGACTTTTAAAAGCTTTTCTTTTTAAAGTATTACATCAAAATTGCACAGAAGCCCCCAGTGATCACTGGGAAATTTCCCACAGTCCAGTTTTTCTAAACCAATTAAGTCCAAACTCTGGGGAATAACTTGTACACTTTCAGAAGCCGCTCGGAAGAACAGCCGATCAAACCGCATTTTGCACTTAAAACGTAATTCCAGGTTAGTGTTGCTGTGTGTGTCCCACGTGTATTGACAGTGCTCTGGTTTGCCCAAAAATTCCCAAACATCCAGAACGTTGCTAGGTAAGCCACCCAGCTTAGCGACCTGAGGAGAGGAAGATTAACCACATCATTACCCAATTACACATTTAAAAACAGATATCTAAAAGCATTTTGTCAGCACAAATTGCGTCTCTCCCCCTTCATTTTCTGCAGCATTCCCATCTGGGAATTTGTCTCCTCTTCAGCCACCATCCTCACCCACCCCAAAGTCTCCGGTTCGCTGAACCATCTTCTCCCCTTTCTCCCATGCCAACACTGCCCCTACCCCCCAATAACATGTATGTTCTGCACCCTGCCTGCCTACCTACCTCTCCTAAAGCCTACCTCTCGTATCAGACCTTCCCTAGCTCCTCACCCCCACAAATTGCTCAGTGATGCTCCCTCCTGAATGTCCTATCATTCAGGGTCCCCCCCCACATGACTAAGCTAAGCAGTTGCAACTTCATTAATGTGTCCCTGTTTCTTGCTTACATTCCCCTCTCCCATGTCCATTCTCGACTGTAAGGCCCCCCAGGGCAGGGACCTGTCTTGAATTGACAATTGTTCAGTGCTAAATAACTAACAACAATCACAACAGGGAACAGAAGTACTATATCTGCCTGCACTGCAAGCTCCACCCCATACTCCATGCTGGCAATGCAATGCAGAACACACCTGTTCCCTGCTGCTTGCCTCAGAAGATGGGGCACTAAAAGGACAGTATATGCTACAGTATTTTAAGCCAGAGGTTGCCAAGAAATCATTAAGTCACTCAAAGTTACTGATATTTCTAGCTGGGTAGGTATATGCTATACAACTGAAAGCTTCACATTATCAAGGTACAGAATTTGACTTAGTCAATATGAGAAGCAATATGTTCAGAGATTTCAGTCTAGGAAAACGTATTTCTACTTAACCAGAATTTTGAGCTTTGTAAGTTTGAAGTGGATTTAATGGCCCCATTTGAAATATCTGTAGCAAGATTTCCAAAAATGGCTTCTAATTTGCTCCAACCTAAAGAGACACAGAACCTGAATTTCAGATGCACTTAGCACCCACGGATTTCAGTGGCTTAAAATGGAACTGTGGGTGCTTAACCCCTCCTCCTGCAGGGCCTCGAGTTTGGATGCCTGCAGATGAGGGATGCAGAAAATACTTTTGGAAGTGGAGGCCTAGATGACTTTGAATCAGTATTTCCTCAGTAAATCAACAGTATCGGTGAAGTATCTTGGGAAGGGAGAAAGAAGTCGCTCTTTCCTTTGAAATCACTTTTCCTGAAACACTGCTCAAGCCTGGAAAAAACACACCCAGCAACAGCCTGGCTTCTTCTAGCTTCATTTTATCACTTAATGGAGAGGGATGGACATACAAATAGGTATAAAACCACTTACGTATGCTATTTGTGGGAAATGTCACTCAGTCTACAGAAAAGGAGGAACTAAGAAGAGTTCCCTATAGAAGTAGGTCAGCAAAATAAAAACAAGGATTTGCTGATATTCACCTCTTGGTCTCGTAGGTTTGTGTCCCCTCCAAAGATAACAGTAGCGGATTTTGGTGCCTCTTGCATTTTCTGCAACACCAGTTTCAGCTGGTTTAAACGTTCTGAGGAATGATCTTTCGTGCTCTCAAGGTGGGAAGTCATAAGGCAGAATTCATTACCACATATACTTGCCTGTTGGAGGAACACAGTGACACGCATTACACTGTATACTGTGGTGTGTACATCACACACACACGGAGGATATTAAAATATTGATCAAATTTCTTCTCTGCTACTATAAATAGTTTATGGTCTCATAACAGATCCCTTAATTTTGGAGTGGGGGGGAGGGAGGAAGAGAGAAACTTCAGCCCGGGGGGCCCACAGCTGGTCTTTATTTGGCCCCTTTCTAGTTCCTGGATCCAGCTCTTGCCCCCAAATGCTAAAAGAATGAGCTCATGATGAAGTGGCAGAAATGAGGGCATGAGTTCAAGAATAAGAGACAGAGCCATAATCTGGACCCTCCTCTTCCCAAGCACACCTCTTAAACACCCCCACCTCCAACTTCTAGGCAGCCCTCGGAGCTTCTACTCATTCTCAAAGGGGCCCCTGGGAGGGAAAATGTTTCCATACCCCTGCATTAAAATTTCAGTGGTAATTACAGCTCCAACAAGTTTGATATTGCACATTTATGATGTTCTACTTCGGGTGCAATTCTCAGCCATCATCAGTGGGATTACTTGTAAGTGTGTGGATCACTGAACCACTGACTTCCCATTAACCCACTTACATTTATAGTCAACAGGTTTCTCATCATGGAGGTGGTTGGATATGGGGTTATTTCTTGTCTTAAAATCCTTACTCTTGAGTTTTTCAGCATTATAGCAGCAAAATACCCTTCTGTGTTAGCTAGAAAAAAAGCAAAAGGAAAGGTTAGTGCCAAAAACTCCTCTGTGCATCACGCCATAATAGAAACCCAAGGATCTTTTCAGGATGTGAAGTTCTTGCTCAAGTTCATATTTTAGACTACAGTAATAGAAGAATATCTGGCAAACAAAATACACTTTCACTTTACCATTAAAGTCAGTTTCAGTGGGAGTAAAAAAATAAATAAGTAAAAAGATATTTGAAACAGTCTTTGATTTTTAAATTGTATCAAGCAGTCTTTTTCTGCTTTCTAGGAGTCTTTAAAGTCTTTACCCAGTTCTCCAACACTCTGCTTCCCCCTCCCCGCCCCAACTTCGACCAAAGAGAAAAGCTTTTAGAAGTCGAGCATGGAGAGTTAAAAGATAGTTTGCCTCCTGCATACATTTCAGAGAGATTTGTCAAATTATTTCACCTTTGTTTTTACCTGGAATAACTGTGTAACTAACTGCTCTCTTCTGTAGATATCCCAAATATGGAGAAATAACCTCTTGTAAAAATACCACATCTGGGCTGTACCTAAAGTCAGAAAGGCAAGTTTACAAGAGATCATAGTATCACATCTAAGTTGATTTAAGACTGGGCTACCCTTCCCACCTTCTCTTAAAATAATACAGTTCTGCAGTAGTTTCAAAGAAAGCTCTCATGTTTGGCAGCATGCTACTATAAAGAAGAATAAGCTGAAAACTCAGCATTTGATTAACAACAACAGACAGAGTGGTTTGAATTATATCTTTTATTGGACCAACTGTTGTTGGTGGAAATAAACTTTTGGGCCACCCGGAGCCCGTCCTCAGGCATGTAGCATAGCCAGTAGAAATATATAAACTGAGCAAATGTAGAGCAGGTCTACATGAGGGGGCATGGAATGGGTGGGAGTGGATAGAACAAGGTCGCAGATGGGAGGAGGATAAAGAGAGCTATGCTAGGACATTTAAAAACAACTGTAAAATTATATGTTGGTGTAGGATACAAACTAAGGAACAATAGGTAGTGGTAAACACACAGATGGCAAACATATGGGTTGGAGCTATAGTGTGAAAAAGCTTTTCACGAGAAGTGAGTACTTCTCCCTGTTAAGATGGGAGTACTCCCTTCTCCTGATAAAGCTCTTTCCCACAAACCCCAGCCCTTATGTTTGCCATCTCTGTAAGGGAGTCCTGATCACCTAAATTAGACTGTGAAAGGTCTTACTCCACACTAGTTCTGCCAACTTTAATATAACTCCAGAGCAAGTTACTGGAGGATCATAGTGTTAGAAATGACTGTAATAAAGATTTACAACATGCTTAGTAGCAGTGAAGATTTTTGACAGAGGAAAATAAGCCTCAGATAACAGCAGATTCAAATGCCAATGTAACGTTAGGATTACAAACAAGAATTGTATTTCTAGCTTTAAGTGTTTAAATACTTCAGAGTTGTACATTTCCAGCTGTACACACAAGATGGAAAAGCAATTCTAAGTACCCTAATAGCTACAACATCAATAAGAATACATACAAAGCTATATAAGCGCAGACTCCTTGAGCTCGCTCTTGTAGATTTACCAAATCCAGCCCGTCAATATTCCAAGTAAGTAAAGAGAAGCTACTACCATCTTCTTGCTGCCCAGAGCATGTGGTGTTTGCAGTTGCACTGATGCACTGAGCTGAATCCAGTTGCACTGATGTGTTTCCAGTTGCATCATCAGTCAGATCAACACTAGGAAGAACATGTATAAAAGTTATTGTAAAAAAAAAAAAAAGGGGGGGGGGAGGGAGTGTTTCCCCCAACTATTTAATCTTCTGAACCAATCAGAAAATATGATCTGCATGGGCTCATCAGGGATGAGGAACCTCAGGTCCCAGGGCCAAATGTAGTCCCCAGCTAGTTTTTATGTGGTCCCTTTCCAGTTCCTACCTCCAATCAATGAATCACTGAGCTCAGGGTAAGGGCGCAGAGATAAGGGCATGCAAACTAGAATAGAGGACAAATCCATAGAACAGACCCATGATCTGGGCCCGTCCTTTTCTTGAGTACACCCCCTTAAAACTCTTGCTCCCAGCTTGTATGCGGCCCTCCAAGCGTGTACTAATTTTCAAAGTGGCCCCAGGGACAAAACAAAAAAAACAAAAACAAAAAAGGGTTCCCCACTCCTGGTCTAGGTGCCTAGTGAGTAAGGTTAAGCACATACATAAGTGTTTGTAGGAGAGATTCTAAGGGCCCAAATAATGCTATTGTTGGATAAACATCAGAAAAGAAAAATCTAACAGAAAAGAAGCAAAATGACAGATTTCAATCATTTAGGTCCCAATTCTTCAGACACAGAGCACCATCCTTAACCATTAAAGACCATGGAGGAGGGGGAGCCGTAATTGACTTGAATAACTGGAGGCTTCCACCCATACACGTAGTTGGCGAGATTGACTTTCTTGGCCATTTCCTGAACACCAATGCAATTTCTCCATTCTCACAGTATCACAATGCCATCCCAATTTACCAATTGTACACTTACCATATACCACTCATTTACTGCTTGCCACATTGCTGAAGGTACGATTTTACTTTCAGGTTTGTTCTTTTTGCATTTCTGAGCCAACCACTGTGTGAATACCCCTTACCGTCCTCCCAGTGCCGTCTAACCTCCACGCCAGTACCTTCAAATCACATTTGTTGTTTCCTTTTTTATTTATATACACATTTGTAGCCCGCTCCCTCCTGCACAGTGGCAGCTCGGGGCAGCGTACAACAGTTATAAATAATAATAAAAACATCTAAAATATCACAAAGCATAAAAATATAAGATGGGCATAGCAATTTTCATCAACAAAACAATAAAATAAAATAAAAACACCCCACCTCCCCCCCTCCCTGAAGGCCCGGCGGAACAGCATCTATGGAAAGAGGGGAGGTCCAGGGACAAACGGGCCTCGAACAGGAGGAAATTCCACAGCCGAGGTGTGACCGCCGAGAACACCCTTTCTGCTGTCGCCACCCAGCGTACCATGGGGAGTTTGAGCTGGGCGCCCCTGGCCAACCGCAAGGGTCATGAAACAACCCAAAGTCTGAGGCGGTCTCGCAGGTAAGCAGGACCCAAGCTGTTTAGGGCTTTGTAGGTCATAACCAGCACCTTGAATTGGGCCCAGAAGACAAGAGGCAGCCAGTACAGGGTATGGAGCACAGGTGTCATGTGCATTCTGCACTACCTGCAACCTCCGGACCGTCGTCAAGGGCAGCCCCACGTAGAGCGCATTGCAGTAGTCCAGTCGCGAGGTAACGAAAGCACGGATGATGGTGGCCAGATCAGAGTCCGAGATGTACAGCCGCTACCCTCGTACCAGGTGTAATTGGCGGAATGCTCCCTTCGCTACAGCCTCCACCTGACAATTCAGGCAAAGCTGTGGGTCGAGGAGCACCCCTCGACTCCAAACCTGGCCGACCAAAGGGGGGCAGACCCTGTCAATGAGAGTCTTTGAACCCACTTATTGAAAGATGGTATTTTCTTTCACTTCCAATTACAGATTATTGTTCGGATAGCTGCAAGTCTCGATTGTTGGCATACAATTTGTCTTTCTTTGATAATTTGTATATCTGGAAAGATTCCCAATGCCGCAATACTGGGCTGCAACGGTATTTCCTGTTGTGCCACTTCATTCAAGTAGGTCCATACTTTAATCCAGAAGTTCTTTATATATGGGCATTGCCACCAGCAGTGCCTCCATGTGCCTGTTTCCTTACATCCCTGCCAACAAATTTGTGGCTATGCCTTGTTCATGGCATGTGGTCTTTGTGGAGTATAGTACATCCTGTACGTGGTTTTGATTTGCGGTTCTTTTACCGTTCAGGATCTGGACGTAGTGAACATGGCACTTCACATTAGTTCAATTTTTAAAAAAAAAATCAATTTCCATTTGTAGGTCGTCCTCCCAGCTTTCTGTGTATCCTGCATCAGGTAAATTATAGAGGCCATGTAGTGCTTTATATAGCCTTGAAAGGATGTGTGCTTGCGAGGAATCTCCATATAACTTTCTCCAGTTCTTTAAGTTTTCTTGTGTAGTATGGTTTATCTGTCTTATTGTTAAATTTACTTTTCAATTTTGCATACAGGAAAAATTCAGGGTTCCTTCCACTCTTTTGTTTGATTGTATTCATGGTCAGTATTTCCTCCCCCACAAACTTGTGGGAGGCGTACTTTAATCCTTTTTTTCCCCATAACTTTTTAGTTTTTTCTGGAACTCCTGTAAGTCTTGACCATTGCCCAAAAATAGGTGTTAAAGGGTTTTTTCCTTTAGGATTTCTGCCTTCCCAACCCTACTTTCCCATATCTGCAATGCCATAGTCACAAATGGATGCTCCTTTCCTTTTAGAATATTGACTTTGTATTCATCGGTTTGCTGATTTTTGAAGTTTGTAGTTTTACAATATTCTTTTTCCAACTCAATCCAATCAGGGAAGTTACCGTTATGGTACCATATTTTAACTCCTCTCAAGGCCCAATGATATAATTTTATATCGGGGACACTCACGCCTCCCTTTTCTTTTGTGGTGTAAAGGATGATCTCCTTATATGCGGTTTTTTACCGTTCCAAATTATTCTGGAGATAATTTTGTTAATTGTGCCAAAATATTCTATGGGTATTTTAATTGGCAATGCAAATGAGGTATAAAGCAACTTTGGGAGAATTACCATCTTAATCAAATTAGTCCGCCCCACCTAAGAAACTCACAGTTTTTTCCAGTCATTTTATTTACGTTTTATCTCTTCTATCAGCGGCACAAAATTGGCTTTATACAATTCCTTCAGGTTTTTGGTAATACTGATTCCTAAATACCTCAGATGCTTTTCTTGCACCTTAAAGGGGGTACCTCTGTGTAGCTCAGTATTTAAAATTTTATTTTCGTTGAAGAGCAGCATTTGCGATTTTGACATTTATTTTATAGCCGGATACAATACCAAACTGGTCTATAATGTTTATCAATTTTGGAATGGAATGGGGTAGGTCTCCCAAAAAAATCATGTCATCTGCATACATGGCAAGTGTATATTCTCTCTCTTTAGTTTTTATACCCTTGATCTGTTGCATACTCCTAATTACTATAGCTAGCGGTTCACTTGCTTTATTGAGTAATAGTGGAGACATAGGACACTCCTGTCTAGTACCCCTTGTCAATCTAATCTCTGTAGTTGTTTTTCCATCTATTATTTTTGCCATAGGGCACTTGTATATTAATTTCACCCAAAGAACCGACCCAATACCCATTTCCATCGTTTTGAATAAATATTGATGTTCCACCATATCAAAGGCCTTCTCAGCATCCAAGGACACTATTGCCGCTGGTAGGCCATAATAATCAACCACTTTCCATACATTGTCAATTCCCACTCTGCCTGGCATAAACCCCATTTGATCTGCTGCAATAATGTCAGATAGCACCAGCATCTGAATTTGCAAGGATTTTTGTAAAAAAATTTGCATCCGCGTTAAGTAATGATATCGGGTGGTATCCGTTACGTATCTCCAAGTTTTCTCCTGTGTTTGGACAGTGTTTTTTGCGCCTCATAAAATCATTTAGGCATCCCTTGCTGCAGTAAAAATGAATTTAACATTTGGGTCAACATTGGACAAATTTGCCTTGAAAATGCTTTGTAAAGCTCGGCTGGGTATCCGTCCAGCCCCACAGCTTTACGAGCCGGAAGGTTTTTGATTGTTTTTTGCACTTCCTCATTATTTATTGGTTAGTTGAGAAACTCTTTTTGCCTCTCATTTATTTGAGGTACCTGAATTGTACTGAGTAAGTTATTTATACTATCCTCTGTAGGTCCCCCACTTTTGTATAATTGTTCATAAGATCGGAGAAAACAACTTTCCTTCTCCTTTCCTTTTAAAATTCCCGAGTCGGGGGTTTCTCGTATAAACAGTATCTCTGTTTTCTGTCTCTTTTTTTTATTACCAAGGCCAGAGCTTTATCCACTTGTTTGCCTTATCATAATAGTATGCTTTAGCATATCGCATTTTTTTTTATTGTTGGCGCCGGTTTCTAGAAGATTGATTTGATTTTTTATTGCAGCTATTTTCCCCCCCGTTAATCTTTGGTTGTTTAGCTAGCTGTCTGATTTGTAAGTATAACTCACTAATTTATTTTTTTCCTTCTTTAAGTAGCCTCCCAATTAAATATATTGTCTACGAAGAACTGCTTTAGCAGTCTCCCACAGAACCAGTGGGGACGTCCCTGGCTTGTCATTCTGTTTATATTCTGCGATTCCTTTCTGAATTTGTTCATTTATCACTTAAGTAAAATCTTTTTAATACCTAGTTTTGGTTTGGTCTTTTATTATCGGTTTATGTCTTTTAATTCGACAACCACTGCCTTGTGATCCAAAAAAAGGGGTTACCTGGATATAGGCTCTCTCGCAAACTTGTATCAGTGCACTATTGCCTATTATATGATCTATTTTGGTTGAGACTTTATGCGGGTTAGAGTAAAAAGTGAACTCTTGTTTACCTGGATGATACATTCTCCATATTGCCTTCCACTCATACTTTTCAATTAATTGAGTTATTTTTTCTTGTTGTTTATTTAACTTTTTATTTGAGGATAAATCTAGTGAGGAAAGTGGAGTATTGAAATCTCCACAAATAATAGCCACACCTTCTATTTCTTGTTCTATATTGGGAATTACTTCTGTGAGAAAAGCAGCTGTATTATTATTGGGGGTGTAAATTGTTGCAACTGTATATTTTTCATTATTCAATATCCCTTTTATCATCAAAAACCACCCTTTTGAATCTTTATGGATACTGCAAATTTGCATATTTAAAGTTTTCCTAATACCCACCAACACACTGGCTTTCTTTTTCCCTGCATTAGAATAATAGATCTTATAATTAGTATTTGTAAACCTGCTATTGTCTTGTTTGATCAAGTGGGTCTCTTGAATTGCAAATATTTGTGGGCACGTGAGCTTAATAAATTGCCACACTCTTTTGCATTTAATCGGATTATTTAAATCACGAACATTAAATGCTGTAATTTTTAAGTTCGCCATGTTTCTCCTGTTATTTTCCCATGGTGTTTTTTTTTTGTATTTTATCTAGTATTGTCCCCATCTCCTGTATGACAGACTTCTCTATTGTGTGCCTGCGCACTCCAACTATCTTAGTCTTATCTTGTTGTTTTAAATTTCATCTTTTTTTTGCTGAGCTTCTTTGCACCACCTCAGTTCCTTTTAGACCCTTTACTTCTTTTACCTTTTTAACACACTTTCCCATATTTCTATTACCCTTATTACCAAATACTACCTTGATAACCATAACCTAAAAACAGTATATTTATTATTCCAACCACTATACGCTTAAATACAAATTCCCCAGTAACAACTGAAATTGTAAATGCGGGGGAGGGAAGCCTATCTGGAGTGTCTCGCATTCGTGGACTCTGCTTCCTGCAGCATCCCATATTTATTCCTCATTTATATAGGTTAAACTTAAATCTTTCCAACAATAATGCATTTGAATGTAACTTCCAATTCTCTCCCTCATCCATTTCTTTGAGTCACTTAGTTTTACTATTTTTCGGTTCTATTTTTTGCTAAATACTGCTCCAATTCTGTTTCATCATTGAAATACCTCCTTTTCCCTTTATCCAGCAAAGCTCTCATTTATTGACAAAGTAGCTGAGGTTTCATACCCAGCTGATTGAACTTTTCAATTTGTTTCTTCCACATATTCCTCCTTTGCACTGTGGCATATGCTAAATCAGAGAATATTGAGATCTTTTTTCCTTCAAAATACATTTCTTTCATGATCTAGCTGCCCTCAAAACCGCCTCTTTGTCTTGAAAATGGAGAAATCGAGCTATTATTGTTCGGGGGGAGGGGGAGAAGCCTGGTCTCTCGGCCTAGGACAAAGATCTATGGGCCCTTTTGATTTCAATGCTATGGAGCTCTGTTTTATTGGGGAAAATTGCTTCGAAGAGGTTTAAGAGTAGCTCCCTCGCACCTCCATTTTCCTTTCCTTCTGGAATTCCCAAAAGTTTCAGATTGTTCCTCCTGGACCTATTCTCTAGGTCCTCCACCTTTTCTTGCAAATTATTCACCTTTTCTTCCATCAGGGCAGCTTTTTGATCTTGAACTATTTCTCGATCTTCATGATCGCTTATTCTCTGCTCCATGATAGCTATTCTTGTATTTATGTTCTCCATCTGAGCTTTCATTTCAGAGAGGCTGTTTGTTATAGCTGATATGCCCGCTTTATTGATTGCGGAGTCCTCTTTTATTGATTTAAATAGAGTCAGTACCTGGAGGAGCGAGTCTGGGTCTCCCACGGCTTCTCTCAGCATTCCGTCCGCCATTTTGTGGCTCTGCGCCTCCGCTTTTCTGCCGCTACGTCTAGGGAGACCGAACCGGTCTATTGTGGAATCAGGTTCCTTTTTTTTTTTTTCCTGACTCATTCCTTGCTGCTTGCGTTAGGTTTTTAAAGTTCTTTTCCCCGTATTTGAGCTCAAGTTCGCTGAAGTAGTGTGTCGGGGCTGCAGGAGCTCAGTCGCGCGTGACCTACAGCTTGCGCATGCCCAGTCGACCCTGCCAGCAGAATCTTTTACACCTGGGACCAAAGTTTGGGCTGAAAGGGAAAATTGTTGACTGGCTGCTTGGTTGTCAATCAGACTCAGGTTGGTAATGTAGCAGCAAGGGGGAATTTAGTGCATTCCACTTTCAAAAATAGGGAAATGCTTAGATCAAGAAGCCTTCAGTTTAAGAGAGAAGTTAAGGCTCTTAAAAAGCCAGCCATGCTCTGAAAAGCATGGAAATTGAAAGTTAAGGCTCCTGTTTTAACTTGCATGCCATGTAAGCAGTCAAGACGCTGTAGGGGAGAATAATATGCAAGACTGCACAATTTAGGCTTCATTCACCCACCTTTTGCTTTGGTCTTTCAACTCCAATCCTCTCCCTATGCAGGTTGCAGGGGGAGGGGTGTCAAACACTGAAGCTTTTCTTATGTGCTTTTGTTTGGGTTGGGACTGAAAGAATGTTGACAGCACAGGCTACTGGTAGTTTGCATCCAGATTATAATTATTATGGTCAGACTCTGTTAAATTATTGTGGTCTGGGCTCTGCAACTCCAGGCGCATCTGGACAGTATCGGTTTCCTTGACCCTTTTCAGTCTGGGTTCCGTCCTGGCTATGGTACGGAGATGGCGATAGTGGCTTTGGTGGACAATCTCCCCCAGGAGATGGATGCAGGATGCTCTACATTCTTAATCCTGCTAGATCTCTCAGCTGTTTTTGATACCGTGGACCATGGGCTGCTGCTGAGATGGCTGCGAGACCTGGGGGGGGCCTGGACGGGACTGTCCTTGGGTGGTTCCGCTCATTCCTCTGGGAGAAGCCAGCAGGTGGTGCTGGGAGCTGAAACATCAAGCTCCCAGGCCTTGACCTGTGGCGTTCCGCAGAGTTCGATCCTGTCTTCGCTTTTGTTTAATGTGTATATGCAGCCCCCGGGGGAGATCGTGAGAGGGTTCGGGGTGCGATGTCACCAAAATGCTGATGATACTCAGCTGTACCTCTCTTTTTCAACCGACCCAGGCCCTGCTGTCTCGTTACTTTCCCAATGTTTGGCGAATTGGATGCAGCAGAGCAGACTGAAGCTCAATCCTGATAAGATGGAGGTGATGGTGGTGGGTAGGGCAAGGGAGGTGCTGGCTCCTCTAGTGGGGGGGGGCGCCCTCCTGTAGCCCAGCAGGTTCAGAGTCTGTGGGTGGTTTTGGACTCGAGTCTTCATCTGGATCGACAGGNTGGATTCGGGCCTCCGTCTGGAGCGGCAGGTGGAGGTGGTGGCTAAAGCTGCCTTCCGCCACCTGTATCTAGTACGGAGGCTGTGCTCATACATTTCCGGGCCCGACCTGGCCACTCTTCACACCTTCATCACCTCGAAACTAGACTACTGCAATGCGCTCTACGTTGGGCTTCCCTCAGTTCTGGTTCGGAGGCTGCAGCTGGTGCAGAATGCAGTGGCCCGTCTCCTCATAGGGACGAGGCGACGGGAGCATATAACACCTGTGCTCCGCACTCTGCACTGGCTGCCTATAGCGTACCAAGCCAGATTCAAGGTGTTGATCTATAAAGCCCTACACGGTCTGGGCCCCTCATACCTCGGGAACTGCCTCACCTTCTGTGCCTCAGGGCGGCCCCTGCAGTCTGCAGGGGCACCTTCTTGGAGGTCCCCCGTGTTAAACGGTGGGGCCACAATGGAGAGGGTGTTCTCAGTGGCCGGGCCGCAACTCTGGAACTCCCTCCCGGCGGAAGCTCACCTGGCCCCGGGTCCGATGGCGTTTCATCGTGCCTGTAAGACCTGGCTGTTCGCCCAAGCCTTCGGAGGGGAGGGGGGGTTATAGTAAGAGTCGGGGGATTACTCTTTTTATTCCGTGATGTTTTTATGAGTTTTACTGTTTTATCTGTTGTGAGCCGCCCCGGGATGCCGTGGGCATGAGGGGGCAGCCAATAAAAGTACAGAAGTAAAATAAATAAATAAATAAATAAAATACTAGGATTAGAAACATTAGGATGGCAGGGTTAACCTTGCCATTTCCTGCCTTGGTTATGTCCCTAGTCTATAAGATTGAGTCTGTGCGGTGGTTGGGTAATATTTGAGTGGTACTCCTCCACAACAATTTGTTGAGGTAGCACAGAAACAGCACTGATGTTAACACATAAGCAGATCTTCAGAGGTAAGAGTTTGCTAAATTGTACAATGGTGCACTAAAAATGTGTGGCAAGAAGGGACATTCCAAAACAAACAGCTGTCCTGACTCCAAGGGATGATTTTTGCAAGTGCTGAGCAAGGGGGGGGGGGGGAAGAGGGAGTATGGAATGAAGCAGAGTTAGTGCAGAAGCAGGGGAAACTGACTGTTAAGCAGCAGTATTACTAACATCAGTTCTCCCACACCCACAACACAGTATAAGTATTTCATTCCATGACATAAAAGGGCATCTATTCCCCTTTGATCACCTGGGCAGTGAGCAGATGCACCTGAGTGGTTGCCTGAAAAAGGAGCTATAAATGAAGACAAAAGTAAGGTTGCCATATTGATCCCAAACATAGGCAATAGAGACAAAGTAGTACAGACACATCCTTTATTCGTTGGTGGAGGTATAAACAAAAGGAGAAATCTTGGCTACAGTGGAGACAGAGATTAAGCACATGACACCAGGGTGGGCAGTATTATGGAGGAGCTCTAAGAAGCTTGCTGTCCCCCAGTTTCAGGGTTCCCCCCCCAAACTTGCAGAGGAAGAGGATTAGGGCTGAAAGACCAAGGCAAAGTGTGGGTGCGCAAGCTTAAGTTGTAATAAGTGTTTGCTTACATGGGGCACAAGTTAAGGAAGAAGCAAAAAAGAAGTGGTGCAGGAGCCTTAACTTATTGTTTTCCTGCCTTCTGGAGCATTTGCTTATTTAGATTTCTACCGTGCCCTTCCCAAATGGCTCAGGACAGCTCACAAAAACAAATAAAGACAATAAATATCAATTATAAAACATAAAAACACAACCCCCCCAAAGCTTTCCCCTCCCCAACCACCCCCTCATACCATTCCCCCAACTAGGAAGCATAAGAGTTTTAACTCCTCTGTTAATCTAAGAATGAGAGACTAAAATGAGAATCACTTACTAGGCATCTGGAACAGCAAGAGTCTGGGGCATTTCATCCAAGTCTTGCTCATCAATGGGTGGCTCAAAATAGGAGTTCAGCGCCCTCTGAAAAGCAAAGGGCAGAAGGTTGGGGCTGAGATTCAGAGCCAACCATTCCAGCGGAGACCTAATGCCAAAGCCCCAGCCCACCAGGCTTCAGCTAGCCCCACGCAAGATGGGCAAAGCAGGACGTACTTGCTTGTCCCAGTCATTCTCTGCCAGGTAGCACTGAGCCACAGCCAGGTCACAGCTAGCGATGGAGGCAAACTCCCCGCACAGTAACTGCCTATGTTGCACCAACGCTATAGCTTCCTGCTCCTGCTGCTCTTCCTGCTCCTTCCCCTCCATAGCGCGTACTGTCCCAAATCCCTTTATCCGGTTGCAGGCTACCCGCCTGAACCAGAGGGCGATGCGCAGGCGCAGTAGGCGCGCTGTTCCTGCAGTTAGCAGCCCGAGTCAAAAACCTGGCGTTGTTGCCGCCAGCTCACAGCGTCATCCTGGTTCGAGGCCGGCGAAGCCAGTCCAGGGCCAAGGTTCCAGCCGCGGCGGCAGGGAGGCCCGTGGGCACTGCGTTCTAAGGGCGGGGAGCGTTCGGCGGATGGAACGTTTGCACTGCGGGTTTAGAACGCGGCGGGGGCGGAGCGGAACGCAAGAGGCCTGGGGACGACGAGGAGGAGGAGGAGGAGGAGGAGCCGCCGGGTGGGCGCGATAGCTAGTCCACCCAGCCTCTCCTTCTGGGACAGTAGAGGTCACCCACGTCCAGTTCTCCGACAAAGTGACTCCTCCAGCTGGTGCCTCTGCAGCAGGAGGACGCTAGCCATGAGCCACCTGTCGATGCAATGTCTCCGCGAGATGATGAAAGCCATGGTGGAGTCACCCGGCTTCGATCGGGTGTTAAACAAGGTATGGGAAGAAAACCAGGATCGGAGAGGAACTTTCTGTGTGACCTTTGGCAAGCTACGTTGGTCGGGCTCTTGCAAAGATTTTTGCTCGGTGCACTCTATTCTCACTATTAAGTCAATCGGACTAGGCAGATCTTGATAGTATCCATTTCTTGGGATCTCCCCGATGAGGTACGCCAACGTTGGGCGCTGCCTCTGCCGGCTTCCCTTTAGTGTGGGGTGGCTGTGCAGCTATAATACCAAATGGAAAGCAATGGAGACTTTCTAAAAAAAAAAAAAGATACATGAATATTACTTTTAAAGTATAGAACCGTACATCCAGCATGGCTGCTGCTGTTCTATTCCCTGCATGAGCTGTTCAGTTTCCTTCACGCATAAAGCATCTCCCCCTCCCCCCAGCAACATTGAGATAAACTTGGAGTAGGAACTTTCCCACTGCTATCACAAGTGCTGCGTGAAAAGGGTTTACAGCATCAAAGGTTGATCTGCACAGATTTGCAATTTGCATATGCCACAAACCCTTTTCACATAGCATTTCTCTCTCCCCGTCTCTCAGCGGTTTCCTCTGGGTATGTGTGAACATTGCTTGCAGGGTTTGTGCTACTACAAACTCTAACTGTTGTATGAACAAACACTTAAACTGCATTCGCATGAGCCTTTTCTCCCACCTCTTCAGTTTGTTGCTTGTGGTTGTAATTGCTTGCTTGTTCCTTCATTTCCTTTCTCCACATTAAAAGTTTCCTCCCCTATTGCGGTGGCTGCTGCTAGGTATGATATCCCAAGCCTGGTATTACTCCCAGGGACCTTAGAACAAACAGGAATACAGAGGGGGTGAGGAAGGCAAAACATACATGGGGAAATAAGTGACTATGATGCAAACAACCTGACAGCAGGCTTAATCCTTTTCACATGTTATGAGAAATATGCATGAGGAAACAAGTGCTATTGTTAAACTTTGGTTTCTGAGCTATATATTTTTGATTAAACAACCATTTACACCCACTGCATCCTGTGACCTAACCTTTTCACATGATAAAAGAAAGATTGGGGGAAAGGGGGTTTTAGGGACTTGGTGTCTCATGTGAAAGCATTTTAGTCCCTAGGTGCCTCTTTCCCCATCTGTGAAATGGGGATAGTTGCTCTTCCTCACCTGGTAGAAGTATAAAGATGATAAATCCATTAAAGATTGTCTGGTAGGGTGGTTTGGAAGCACTATACAGTTCAGCAAAATCTTGTAGTTTTATTTGGCCTTGTACTCTGAGAACAGTTATTGGGCCTTTATCTTCCCCTCTTGGTTGGAGTTCCCTAAGGCTCCGTCCTTGGCCCTCTTCTCTATATACACTCTGTCCCTAGGCAAACTCACTGAATCTCATGGCTTCCAGTACCATCGGTATGCTGATGCACCCCACCCCTCTTCCTTTATCCAGTCTCACCTCCCTGACTGCCTCTAACATTTCTGCCTGGATGTCTCATCGTCCGCTCAAACTTAACATGGGTAAAACCGAACTCCTCATCTCCCCCCCTCAATCCTTCCTCTCTCTTCTTTCTTGGTCTTTGTTGACAGGGCAACATCCAGCCTGTCCCTCAGGCATGTAGCCTAGGGTTCATCTTTGACTCCTCCCTCTCCTTTAAATTCCGATCGATTCTGTTGCCAAATCCTGTCGCTTCTTTCTGCACAACATTGCTAAGATCCATCCTTTCCTCACTGTTTCCTTGGCTAAAACCTTTGTCCATGCCGCCCTGGCCATGTCTCACCTCAACTATTGTAACCTCCTTCTCACTGGCCTTCCTGACTCTCACCTTGCTCCTCTCATTTCTGTTCATAACTCTGCTGCCAAGGTCATCCACCTTGCCTGCCCCTCTGAGCACGTACAGCCCCTCCTCTCCTCTCTTCCCCTGGCTCCCTCTTCCTGAACGCATTCTGCACAAACTCCTGGTTTTTTACCTACAAGGCCTTGCTCCCCCCCCCCATCTCTCAGCACTCATTTTTCACTACACTCCTGTCCAGGAGCTCTGCTCCTCCTCTGCCACCATCCTCCCCTGCTCTTAAAAACTCATCTGCCCCTTTTCCCTGGCAGCTCCCCATGCCTGGAACTCCCTCCCTGAACACATTCGCTCAGCTTCCTCCCTACAAATCTTCAAATCCCTCCTGAAAACCCACCTCTTCCATCAAGCTTTCCCTGGCTCCTTCTTCCCCTCGCCCCCTTGCTGACTTAACCTGAATCATTGTATCTTGTGTAACACTAAATGAGTAACTAGACCTTTGTAACTAAGCCAAGCACGTGCACCTGAGACCTCACAAGTTCATGGATGTATTCTCGTCTCTTCCTGTTTCCTTGCCCCTTTGTCTCTCTCCCCCCCCCCTCCCTTTGTCTCAGACTGTAAGCCTGCTGGGGCAGAGACCGTGTCTCTTCCTTACAGTTGTAAAGTAGCAGATGCATTGCTGGTGCTATATAAATGCTTAATAGTAATAATAATATTTAGACTTGATGAACTAGATTTCCCCTCCTTTCTCTGTCCCATCTAGATGACTGTTCTCTCCGCAAGTCCTGGGAAGGTTGTTTGCCAAATGAAAGTTGATGAAGAGCATACAAACAGAGGTGGCACTCTGCATGGTGGTCTGACAGCCACTCTGGTAGATGTTGTGTCAACCGCGGCACTAATGTACACAGAAAGGGGCGCACCTGGGGTCAGTGTGGATATGAACATCACGTATGTACCGAACATGCAATATTTAGTCTTAATAGCTTTCCCCCATTTAAGAGGGCCTGAATTACTAAGTTTGTTTTCTGTGATCTAGCCACCCCTTTGAACATGCAAATGCAATGTACACTGAAAGATGTCCTCTTCTGTTGAACTTATTTTATGGTCAGACGTCAGATACAAGGGACAAAGAAGTTCAGGTGATTCCATTCACTGGACCAACTTTGGTAGGTGAGTGTGTGCAAGCCTTTGAGTTTCACAGAGCCCTTCTTCCGTTCTGGCCTTCTCATTCTTGCCTGAAGAAGAGTTCTAGGGAAAGCTTGCATACCCGTGCCAACAATAGTTGTTCCAAAAGATCTCTCCTTAACCACTTCGTATTGATACCAAATATGAAAAAGAGCAACCGTGCTCTTAATTGTGTATGGTCAACTGATGTTTAAAAATGGTTAAACTTGCAACTCCTTTTTGAAAACTAGACCTTTGTCTTAATGTCTTGGGCCTCAGTCCTGCCAGCATATGTTTTGTTAACAGCAGGGCAGAAATCAACAAGACTGCAGTGAACGGGTGGATAAGTGTCTGATGAATTGGCTATTTGTTATAAAATCAAGATTCTACAGCACTTCTTGTGCATGGAATTTGAAGGAGAGCTTCGCTCCTGGGGTGTGATACTTGCAGTAGTTGAATAATTCAACTCTCTGAGAGGGAAATTCTCCTCTCCCTTGCGTATGGCTGTAGAGAAGAACACCACACCCAGTAGCCAGCTTCCACTGGGTTAGTCAGGAGACACGAGAAATCCTTTACGCTTGAGAAAAACAAACCCCCTTCTTTGTTGCATCCCCTGTGAATTTATATTGTTGTGAGCCGCCCCGAGCTGGGGTGGGATACTAAATACTTTTATAAATAAATACTGCATAGGACTTGTGTGAGCTGTCCCAGGATATCTCTCCCCCCCCCCCCCCCCCCCCCTTGCCATTGTGAGGGAGAATCCCTTGCTTTAGACTAGCTTTCAGGAAGCTATTAACTTCAAAAGTCCTTTCCTGCGCAAAAGGCTTTTAAAACACCATATTACAACTGTTCCTTTTTTTTTTTTTCCCCCTGATGGCTTCTTTGTTCCAGTTACTGCAGCTTGATAGCTCGGCTAGAGTATTACGTTAAAAAAATGCATTTGGAGCACTAATCCCGAGGGCGAGTTTGGGAACTTGATTTTGTATTTGGTGACGCTATTGTTTATTATTGCTTATATAACACCAGCAACATGCCTGGTGCTGAACAGTTGCAATTGGAGACAGGTCCCTAGACCTAAGGGCTTACAATGTAGGATGGATGAGGGGAATATAGGGAGAGATGGGGATCCATCCATGAAGTGAAGAAGTTGCAGATGTATATGTGTAGCTTAGTTACAAGGAGAAGAGGGGAATCCTGAAGGCTATGACAGTATAAGAAGTATCAGTGAGCAATCTATTTTGGGAGAGGTAGACTTTTAGGAGGGAGGGAGCAAAGCATTTGTGTACAGGCAGCAAGTTCCAGGCATAGGGGATGACGGAGATGAAGGGGCAAAGACGGCTCAGGGAGCAGGAGACTGGGGCAGGTGAAGGTGGTGGCCAAGGAGGAGCAAAGTTCTTGGGTGGGAAAATAGTGGGAGATGAGGACATTGAGAGAGAAAGGAGCAAGGCCATGAAGAGCCTTGAAGGTGAGGACAAGGCGTTTTTGCTGGATAGGAAGGGACAGAGGGGAGTCAAAGGAAAAGTTCTCATTGTCTTTAATGGTGCAAGATCAGGGCCTAAAACAATTCTATACATTAAGTTCTTCCTGGCTAGGATGAACCCGAGAATTCTGACTAGCCCTACCCTGAGGAGAAGGGACTTTATAAAAGTCGACAAGGGGAGGTTCTGAGGGAAACCTAAAGCATGACTCCACCCACAAGTATCACTTTTCCAGAAGTAAGCAACCCTTGATATCAAAAGCAGCCAGAAGCTTTGTTTTTGGAGGGAAAGGGGGATGGAGGGGAACCTCACCAGGGCAGCAGTAGAAGTAATCCTTTGAGTGACAATAAGATTTCTGGTATAGGAAAGATATGAGCATTGGTGAGAAATACTTTTCCTCCTTGCTAGGTTTCATGAGCTTCCCACTTCGCAAAACAAATGGGGGCATGATCCTCTGACCAGTGAATGGTGGTGCTATCATTGGACATGGGTGAGAGTCCCCTTGAAACGAATGAAACTCGTGCCTGTGTTGTAGTGCAAACAGCAGTGCTATCTGCATGGGGGACCATGCTGTGGAGGTAGACTAATCTCAGCCTTCAAGCAAGGCTGCTCTTTAGGATTTAGCTGATTTGGCCAATCTGCCTTAATTTGAAGTGTTTTTATTGTTTATAAGCAAAGCCGCCCAGAGCGGCCTGTGGCAGGATGGGCGGGGTAAGAATTTCTTAAATAAATAAATAAACATAAAATAATTTATATATATATCATTTATAGCCTGTCCCCTCCTGCCTTTGGCTGCTTGGGGCAGCTTACAATAAAAATAAACATAATATAAATAGCAATAAAATCCATATACAAAAGGTCACAGAGTAAAAGGAATAACCCCACCCTGCCCAAAGCCTGGCCAAATAAATAGGTCTTACACGGGCACCTGAAGGAGGGAGGATCCGGGGACAGACTCCCACTTGGAGGGAATTCCACAGCCGCGGCGCTACAACCGAGGATGCCCTCTCCAACGTTTTCCCCCCTTCGTACATGGAGGACTTCAAGGAGGGCGCCCCCAGCCAACCACAGGGGCCAATCTAGAACCCAGGGAGTGAGGCGGTCCCGCAGATAGATGGGGCCCAGGCCGTTTGTTTATTTATTTATTTATTTATTTATTTAATGGATTTCTATACCGCCCCATCCTGCAATGCAGCTCGGGGCGGTTTACAACAATAAAAACAATTTAAAACTTTTAAAATACAAATATAAAACATATAAAACAGGGCAACATACAATAATGAGTAAATAAAAGGTGGGGGATTAAAAATCACCCCCCCC
>QEPC01000858.1:946161-965950 GCA_003113815.1 Sphenodon punctatus
CCGGCCTGAAGGAGGTAATGGTCCGTCCACGACAAGGGCACCGCTGTCACCTCCCCCACAACCGGACCCCCCGCCTCAAGGCCAGAGCCGAAGATCAGGTCGAGAATATGTCCCCCCACGTGGGTCGGGCAGATCACCTCCTGGGACAAGTTCATAGTTGCCATGGAGGCCATGAACTCCCGCTCCGCCCCAACAAGGCCGGCATCGGCATGGACGTTGAAGTGGTGTACAATGCTTCACCATCTCCTTATGAGGATTGGGCGCCACGAACATTTAACACCTGTGCTTCGCTCGCTGCACTGGCTGCTTACAGGCTTCCGGGCCCAATTCAAGGTGTTGGTTTTAATCTATAAAGCCCTAAACGGCCTGGGCCCCATCTATCTGCGGGACCGCCTCACTCCCTGGGTTCTAGATTGGCCCCTGTGGTTGGCCGGGGGCGCCCTCCTTGAAGTCCTCCAAGGTGTTGGACTTGGATCAGGGATCAAATCCTGGACATAGTCATGAACTTACTGATTGGCCTTTGGCAAGTCGCTGGGGCTGATCTTGTGCCCCACAGATCCTGTACATGTGCACAACTCACCTGCATGCCGTGCCGTGCAGAATCTACACAGGACCCATGCAGATTCCAAGCAGAGGGGTTTGGGATTGTGGCTACTATCTCTAGCCTTGTTCCCCAGTCTGTAAAATGGGAATAGTAATAACCTACTTCACAGGTTTGTTCTGAGGGTGAACTAGATAAGGATTGTAAAGCACTCTGAACACTGAAAGTGCTTTATAAATATAGTAATAATAATAATGCAGTATTGCTTTCCAGCTCAGGTCTCTACACTGGACCAGTCTGAGAGCTCTCTTCCTTCATTCCCTCTGGGTTTATTCATACAAGGGAATCCTATGCCTCTGTGGGAAGGAAATGTTTTTTAAAATAAAACATTTGCTTGGTGTGTGGAGGGAGAAGGAGCGTTTCAATCATCAAAGCGCTTGTGCTGGTGGAGCCCCATCTGAAGTTGATTATGGTAGTGCCTAGAGGGGTCTCTTTCATCCAAGGGGCAAAATGATAGTGGCTAAAGTTTATGATGACTAAATAGCTTTTCTCTTACTAGGGCTTTTTGCTGCACTAAAATAGCCTGTTTAGAATCTTTGCTCCAAATGTGATTATAGACCTGGTAGCCAGGCTGGTTTACAAAAGCCTGCAGGTGACCTAATTATAAACCACATGGGATGGGACTAGGTAAGTAAACAGGGAACTGGTTTGATCTCTTTAGTGTTTGTTACAAAAGGCTTTGCTTGACTTAGGCTCACCAGTGTGCTATTCCTACTTTGCTTTCACTTGGCAGCAATAGGTGGCATGTCTCTAGTGTCTTTAAAATTGGGCCCAGTGGTGTTGGATTTGGAGAAATAGGAATTTAGGAATAGTTCCTTTTAAAAGTAAAATGAAGCTTTTTGGATATGATTCTTTACCTGTTTGGGTTTTTTCTCTTTCTTGTTCAAGATACATGTCATCTGCTAAGATTGGATAGGAAATACTCATCACTGCTCAGGTTTTAAAGCAAGGAAGAAGTCTTGCCTTTGCCAGCGTGGATTTAACAAACAAGGTGACGGGAAAGATATTGGCACAAGGCAGGCATACAAAGCACCTAGGACACTAAGTAAGGAATCTTCTGTCTCCTATTAGTCCTCCACCATCTACAAACTGTGAAGTGGCCTCTCTAAAATCAGTCCAGCTCCCTACTAGAGAAAAGTCTTCATTACAAGGCCTCCATTACAACCTGCACTGATTTTTAACCTGCTTGATAATCTCAGTAGAGAGGCCAAGGGCTTGTAGGAGCATGCAGAACTTGTCTGCCCTGTGGTTTGAAGATGACAAGCTGGTTCCATTAGGTCAAGTTTGAGGATCGTTTATGAGAGGGTATTTCTGGGTCTCCAGAGGCTGTGTTCTCAGAAGCTTCCTTAACCCAGAATAGCTAACACACTTGAACCATGTTTCTGGTCAGTGGAACAAATCCCCCCCCTTTAAACCACCACTCTTTTGTTCTCACAATCAGGGTTAAAATATGTTTAGAAGTTCTTAATTCTGAAAAGCTGACCATGAGAACACACCTGATTTAACACACCTGTAACAGCTGTTACTTTCTTTTAAAAGTATCGATCGGAAATACTAATATTTTGTTAATACAAGTGTAATGCACCAAGAAAATAACCTCTCAGTATTTACTGATTGTGAAGACTTCCCAGATGTAAGATGTTTAATAAATAACTTCTTAAAAATTTCATATTTGGCCAAGGGTCATATTTCATCTCAAAAAAGTTTTTCAACCACATGAAGAAACTATTTTTTTATGGAAAGTCCTGTCTGGTTTCCCCCCCCTTTAAAAATAAAATAAAATATGACTCGGGTTAATAAACCAAACACCTCAGGCCTTATTCTGCAATTGGATTGGATTTCAAAATTGGATTTTTAAAATTATTGTAATTAAAAATCATATTTAGCGTAAGCTGGCAGAGCTTCAATGACATCTTTAGCATGGCTCTTATAGCCTGGTTTCCTCCTTTAAAGAAGATCTAGGGGTGTTTTTAAACAAGCACTGTGGGAGAGGGGTCTATGGCCGCTAAGTGGTGCAGCTGTGGAGCACTAACTTACACAGCATGCGAGGGGATACCAGCATGGCGGCCCCATCCATGGAAGTGGCCATTCCGGATTTTTCAGGAGTGCTGCGTGAGTAGCCGCTGAATGGGTCACGGGAGCATGCATTCCCACCCACCACCATCGCTTGTGGATGGTGTGTGGACGCATCTCGTTTAAAAACATCCTATGTGGTTGCCCTGTGTGTGTCGTTCCCTTAATTTTTGATCCCGCAGGCTGACCTGGATCAAATTCGGTGTAAGGGAAGAAAGGACCTAGATGGAATGACTCCAGAATAATGTTGTTTGAGGTTCATGATCTTTGGAACGGAGTAGAATGGACCACTAAAATATTTATTAGCACTGAAGAATTTTAACAGAGGATAGTAATGGATTTTTAATGGAGGATGGGGCTTTCCCTAGAATATCAACATAAGCTCCCAGCCTCCCTTAAAAGACATAGGTCGCTAGATGGAGTTGTCTAGAATTGGCTCCTGTCCCCATATCTGGGATTATCTGGGGCTGATCCCAGATTTAGGCCAGGTAGCCTACTATCTCTCAACCCCTATATCTGGAAGGGCCAAGAAATTGATCTGCTGGGCTTGCTTTAACGCTTTCCCATCCTGCGTTGTGGAGGGCCGGATTCATGGTGTTCCTTACTTAGAACATTTGTGGCCCTTTGACAACTTGGCAGTTGAGTCTGTCAGTCACAGCTGGGGGCTGTGTTTTCCCTGGTAGAGATGACCATGCCTTTCTTGTCTTGCTCTTGGACAGTTCAAACCCTGGTATTAGGAATATTGCTGCCTATCTCTTGCAGGCTTACCAGTGCAGAAACACCTTCCTGGGAACAGTCCCCTAGGTTCTCCAGTGCTCTATTATTTTCATTGGGTATTAGGACACAGTTCCCTGTATTTTGCTGGTTTTTTGTTGTATTGTGTATATATGTAAACGCTATGGTCTAAGACTATGCAATGAAGTATTGATTGCTTGCAGATCAGATACAATAGGAGGCAACATCACACTAATGAAATCTCTGTCATTCGTGATGTACACCAGGGCTGTATTTTGGCCCTAGCCCTTTTCAACTTATTTAAACAATGTCATCAAATTTATGGAAGTGAGTGGACTCCATCCCCCCATCCATGTCCTTTACGCAAACAACACAGTTCTGATATCCCGTACCCAAGTTTGCTTGCGTAGAGGTATGGAAAGATTTCACCACTGCTGCCAGAATAAGTATCAACTACTCAAAGACTAAAGTCCTGGTAGTTACCAAGGGTAGGAAAATCCACTGCTGGTTTATGGGGTCACAGGAGGTTGAACAGGCTCAGAAATTCAAATACTTGGGGGTACTCTGCAGCAAAGGCAACCTGGATTCATCACTTGGAGGCTGCCATGGGTCTTACGAGGAAAACCTCAAACATGATCCAGGCCCATTTTTTCTCCCATGGGGGAAGGCTAGTAGGGCCCACCCTTTGTTTGTTCCATGCTACGGCAGTGGCCCAATTGTTGTTATGCATTCCCAGTTTGGGGTTTGCAATATCTAAATAAGATAGAGAGCATACAAAATACTTTTCTTAAGGCAATCCTCAGCATCCCTAGCAGGACTCCTCAGGTTCTCCTAAGAGCAGAAACAAGGTCTCCAACTATTTGGTCGCTGGCTTGCCAGCATGTAATCAAAGCCCCACCTCTGGCTGCCCCACCCAGATAGTGAAGGAGATCTCCACCCTATCCCCCACTCTCTCAGGGTAGTGTAAGAAAACCCTTCCCTAGGGTCAGGATTCTTTCTCACACCAGGAAGCAAGACTCTTCCCCACCCACCCCCTTCCTTCCCTGCTCACACTGGGGTAGGGAAAGCCACCCCAACCCTGTATCCTCCCCTCACCAGTCCCCCCAAGTAATTACTCCAACCTCTCCCATGCACTGTACTCAACCCACTCCCCTCCCACATGCAGGGGGCCTCAGTAGCCCCCTCTGCTCCAGAACATACTGACCCCTAGCCACCCCAGTCCCTACCTAAGGGCCATACCAAAGGGCCCTTTGGCTGTGATGCTTATGGCCCCCTCAGCTGGGTAGCCTCACCCCTCTCCCAAACAAGGGGGAGGGAGGAAAGGTAGTCTTCAGGGACAGGTAACGTACTGGGGCATAGGGAGAGCAGGCACACAGAGCCCAGATCTCACTGTATTGTTCACAAGGACTCCTAAGGTCCTTTCCCTGAGTGGTTACTCTTAATTTGGGCATTGCATACAGAGTTTGGATTATTATTCCCTATGTGCATCACTTTGCACTTCACATTAAATTTCATCTGCCATTTAGATGCCTGCTCATCTAGTCTCACAAGATCCTTTTCAATTCTTCAGTCTGCTTGTTTTTTTCAAGGTAGTTAATGATCTGCAAATTTATCCCCTTACTCTTTACTCTTTTTCAGATCATTGATGAAAATATTAAACATTGGTCCCAGTAGAGCCCTGCAGCACTCCACTATTTACTTCTCTCCATTGTGAAAACTGACCATTTAGTCCTAACCTTTTGTTTCCTAGCCTTTAACCAGTTACTGATCTACAATAGGACACAGCCTCTTATCCCATTATCTTCAGGAAATGTAAGTAGTCTCATGAGGAACATTACCAATGTCTTCTCAAAAACCAAATATTATATCAACTAGCTCACCCATATCCACATGTTTCTTTACACACTCAAAAAACCTCCAGTAGATTAGTGAGGCATGACTTCCTTTTGCTAAATCTATTGACTTATCCCCATTATGCCATGTTTATCAATATGCCCAGTAATTTGGTTCTTGACTATCTTCACCAATTTGCCCGGCCCTGACATGAGGCTCACTGCTCTGTAGTTACCAGAATTGTGCCGCTGGAGCCCTTTTAAATATCGGCATCAAATTCACTACCCTCCAATCCTTGGGTACTAATGCAGATTTCAGCAATGGATTACAAATTACTATTAATAGGGCCACAATTTAATATTTGACAATTCAGCAGAGTTTCAGACCAGATCACCATTGGCTCACAGGGGGTGGGAAAAGGCTCACCACTCCTGCAGTACTGTTTCAGAAACGTGGAGATCCATGCACTGCCAATAGCTGAGGGAGTGGGTTCATGGGTGGGTGTTTCCCTATGCAAAAGATGGGAGAAATTGAATCTGCCTCATCTCCCCCTAACATTGCACTCAAGGGTACAGGTAGGTGCCCCATATTATTCCTGGGGCAAAGGGGGATGGGTAGAGGGCTTGGGGACTTTTACACTGCCTACATTTATTCCCTGGCTTTGAAACTGAATTGTATCCTCCATGTTTACTTAGAAGGGCTCACATCTTCCATAAGTGAGTGATCATAGTTCATTGCTAAGCCTGCAAGGGCAGTTGCAGCAGGATACTGGCACCATGCATTTCTCCTCCCACCCAAGTTATCTATGCTTCCACACCTGGCTGCCATTCCAACTTCCTCCCCCATGTCAAGTCACTGCAGTGCCTTCTCCAACCAGCATGCCACAGTGCCTTTCCACCCACTCTCATGCATACCTTTACCATGCTGTGGAACGGTTTCCTGGGGATTTTTCCTGCTCCTTCATTGCATTCTCCTAGCCCCCTGGCAACATAGTAAAACAATAAAGAGCATAGTTCACCATAATGAAGAAACACTCCACTGAACAAAGGCAGGGTCTCAAGCTGGTGCTGGGAGTGTCTGGTGTCCATGTCTAATCAACCCCTGCTGGCTGGCATTGAGAAATGTCTGCCAACAGTCACCGCTTCCGAAGCTGTTGCAGAGGGAAAGTGAAGCAGTAGATTTTTTAAGGTGCCTGTGAGACCGAGAGCGGAGAGAGGGGTCAAAAGTGTTCCTGGCTTTTCACCCATGACTATGGTGGTGGTGGACCTGGATGCAAGAAGCATGGACATGTAGGAGTGCATTAGTCTGGATACGCCGACATGGTGTGCCCATAACATCCCTGAACTGTGTCGGGAGTGGGAGCTAACATCAGTCGAACACTTAAACGAGTGGACATGCACCTTGTAAACTATTCTCATTCAACACCCTATGGTTTAAGCCAGCTAGCTTACACTTAAAATGAAAAAATACACATACCATTGTGCACTAGGGCAAAGACTAGAAACCTGCTACAGAATGGAGGTCTGATGAAATGACCATGGTGCAAAGCCTTGTGTATATTCCTCCTACACAAAGGTGTAGTGTTTGCAGTACAGATTGCTTACTCTACGGGCTTGTCTCTATGGAGATAGAAATATTTATAGGGGTTACACAATCAGTAGCAAATCCCTATACAGACAATTCCACATATTAGGAGTGGGTTCTGCAAGTCATTAACCACCTTGTTCCTAGCAGAACAAAGTAAAATGCAAAATTACAGGCTGGTGTACTGCAAATGAACTCGGCTATTACTAACCATGTCACATCCACCGTTTTAGTTGCTTCGTTGATTAGACATTACTGGGAAGAATACTTCGTGAAGACAGGCTGTGTCTTTAAGTAGTACAGACAGTATAAATTCAACTCAGGCTTAGTATAAAATAAACTGAGTCATCTTTCACCTAATTTATTTCCAATTTTTCCAATTCCAAACAAAAGCTAAATATAAATTTGAAACAGGTAAGCACTAGTTTTACCCAAAGGGAGTAGGCTTATACAGATTTACTCCAGTAAAGTACTCAACCCTTAAGCAAAGCCTTCTTTGTCAGAACTATACAGTAGTATTCCTTATGTTCATTGCACAATCTTAACAAAATAAGTTCTGTCAGAACCAACTTTGACACTCCCAAACAATATTTTACAGGTAAGTTCACAAATGCCTTAGAACGTCTTATTCCAAAAACCCTCTGTGGGTTTTCCTTAGAGAAATGTTTAGAAACCAGTATTTCCTGCACAGTTCACTAGTAAGTTAACAAGTCAACTCAAGAAAAAATAATCCTTTGCCAACATGGTTTCTGCAGCTACCCTTTTAAGTTTAGCTGCTTTAGCTACTTCAGACTCCAGGTCTGCCTCATAATCTGTATAAATGTATCCAACTCAACAGAATACTCTTTTATACATAGTTATACAGCAACTTGGGGAAAGAGATCCAAAAATTAAAATGCCAGTAAACTTAACAATGGCCTAACAAAATAAGAGAGGCAAAATGCCTATACTAAATGAGATGTTTTTTCCTTGTAAGATTTCTTTCCCATGTTTTACCCTTCTATTGTAACAGCCATTTCTCTATTCATTAGAATGAACTGGATAGTGTTCTGATACAATCATGTTAACAGCAAAGCTATAAGGCTTTTATACCCAATACATTCACTTCTCACCCTCTTAATACTGATGGCTAACAGGCATTAGGGGCATGACCAGCACGAATGGGACCACCACCACAAATCACCTTGTGCTTTCAGATACATTTGTTTCAGTGTACAACAGTCCCTTCATTTCACATTTTAGTAAGATGCTGATGCAATGCAAAAACATGCAGAGCATCCTCTTTCACAAGGTCCATGCAGAAAACATCTAGAAAATTTTTAAAGTTCTGAGATACAAATGAAGAAAACAAAATAAAAATCCCAGATGATCAAGTTCCACGGTGTACAGTGTTCTGAGCATGAGTCCATTTTCTTCTAAATTCTGAAAGAATAAGTGGCAAGGAAAGCAAAAAATCCACTGCTGCATTCTGTGATCTTCCCCATTTTGCTGGCCAGCACCCTATTCTGGCATGTAAGGACGGAGGTGATCCTCTATGGTACCAACCGCCCAGTGGGTGAGCTGTTCCTGTGGCAGGTACAGGCAGATGCTGCATAACTTGAAGATTGTAGCTTTGTTTTTTGGAGTCTGGGGGGGAAAAAACAAGAAGTCATTAGCTTTGAAAGCAAGCATGTTTTTACAAGCACTGAAAGAAAGCACGGTTTGTAGTTCCTGGCACAAGAATCAAGCAGCACTCAGACTATGAATGAACTGAACAAGACAGACAAGAGTTCTGGTGCACGGTTTTGATGCTAGAGCAAATACAGGGCATCTTCCCCCTCTGTGTACTATCTAGGTTATACCTTGCTGAAATCAAGATCCCCAAGGCCACAAACGTGGCCTTGCGGCCAACTAGTTTTCCATGCAGATGCAATTTTGGGAAAATCTATGCCACCTCTTGTCTGAATGACAAGTGGTACCCTGCCCCTAGAATAAGCTTAATTATTTTTCACTTATTTCATTGTCTTACAAACAGTTCAATTGTGTACATTATATGCCACGCTACTTAAGAATTCTTCTCTCCAGACAGCTCCAATATTATCTAGTTTTGATATTAATTCCTGCTTCCATTCAGACATGTTAATAGGAAGAACACCTGGAGGCTACTCAGACTAATTTTTTGAGATCCCTTTTAGCTCTTCCCAAATATGCCCCCTCCTGTGCAGTCCAGCTGGAATGTGGGATGCTGCCACTTGAGGTCCGGATTTGGACTATGAGTTTGTGTTATTGGTTGAAATTGTACTATGGCAGTACTGCACCATTAGCGCAGAGGGCATTTAAAGATGTACGCAATGGCTGGGTAAAGCTGGTAGAAGAAAAGCTTAACCAAATAGGGCTTTCCCCAGCTGCGTTGGCCGGCTGTGGTTTAAGTGCAGGGAAGGTAATTATTAAACAACGATTGAGGGATATTAGTGCACAGCAGGAAATGGCTTTATTTTGATCTAAGTCTACACTGACAGACTTCTTAGACTTGTATCAGTATCAGGTGCTCCCCTCCTCTTACCTTCAGTTTCATATTCCTCATTCGGCCCGTAGATGTTTGACCTTAGCGCGGATTAATGTCTTCCCTACAGCTACCACTGAAGGTCGGATCTCGGGGTTACAGCCATCTATGTGCTATTGTGACTGTGCTGGGGAGGATGGTCCAAATGAGACGCTGGAACATGTCCTTCTCCACTGTCCTAGGTGGAGTGAGGCTCGAGCCAAAGGGCTGGGTTCTATCCCCGCTAGTTTTGTTAATTCTGTTAACCCAGCCAGGTGGCACACATTATTGTTGGGCCAGGATGAAGGCTTATCATGGAAGGTTGCGTTATTTTTATTTAACGTACTGCGGGTAAAGCGGGCTCTTTTAGAATGAGATATTGTTTGTTACTGTTGGTTGCTGTGTATTATATGTGTTGTCATCTTTTGTTCTGGCAAATGCTAAACAATAAAATCTTACTACTAATAGAAAGAAAAATGTAAGCCTATGATGAGTTGTTCACTTAATTATGAATTCATCAACAAGTGCATACACAAAGGGAATTATGTGGAATCTTCTTTCAATAATTTAAGTCTAGTTTAAGAGCCACTTAAGTCTAACTTGCACTACAATATCGCCAATTTTGCATAGCAATTGGGTTGTTCAGGTATGCCTGAATAACCAATATATTCAATAGGATCAATAGTAATTCTCTTAGGTTATTATCTTCCCAAAAGATACACATTAACTTGAATGTTTTACAATTTCTAACATTATGCTTTCTAAAACTGCAGAGAAGAGACACTTACCTGCAAGTGCTGTCTGTCAATGAAGAGAAACACTGACTGGTTAGGGTTGTTGATAACAATTCCAGTCTTGTCCTTTCGGCTCAGTACATGCAGAAACTGTTTTTCATAGTCACCATGATGAAATTCAAACTTGGCCTGTGCAGGAAGAAAATAGATGTTTATCTAAAATCCTATTACCTAAAATTTGGTTAGATATGAATAAAGTTAGACAGCTGTAACTCAGAACAAATACCTCTATTTCTCTCTGTATAAGACACCTGACTGAAATCTAAGCCTAGGTAAACTCTGAACAGCAAGGCAAGTGGCCATTACTTTTTTCTGCAATGGAAATCTATAAGCAGTGAACAGAGGCATCATCACTAAACCAGGCAAGTTAGCGACTAGCCCAGACCATGATCTCGAAGGTCTCCGGGATCACAGCCCGGGCTAGCTGCCAACACACCTGGGAGCAATCCCAGGCCAACATCTGGCAGCCTACCAACCAACCTGTCAGTGACTCGCAGGCTTAAGTGGGCCACCATTTTAGTTTGACAACTCTACCAGAAAAAGCGGTAGCCACATTTTAGTCTACTTCCCCTCTCTCTCAATTCTAACATTGCTCAAAACTGCACATAACAATTTAAGACAACTACAGCTGTCAGGCATTTAGATTGCAGGATCAGAACCCAATGGTTTTTAATGGATTTTTATGTTTTATAAAATTCTTATTTTGTAAGCCACCCTGAGTCCTCAGGGAATGGTGGTGGTATAAAAATAAAAATAAATTGTGAGCTAGGTAGAGGTGGCTAACCTACTTTATTTATGGCACACATCGGTCCTTGCACCAGTTTAACAGTTCAGGCGTTGGCCAAAAGCAGTTAAATATTTGTACAAAGGGGATGCTATTGGTACAGATTTGGGGGGGGGGAGGGGGTTAAGTTTACTCAAGCAAACCATACTGACAGAAGTTTCATTCAGACAATGCCATCCATGCTACAAGTTGGTTTCTAAATAAACAAGTTAGCATACAGGTTTGTAGACAGTAACATGGATGAAATCCCTAGTGTTGGTGTAATTTTGCTTACCTGAACCTTCTTGCATGTTATCCTAGTCACTAAGTTATGCCTATATCATTTATAGTAGCATTAAAAAAACAAAAACAGGTGCTGATATGCACTATTGTGACCAGCTGAGAGATTTTTAAATTGCTTAATAACATTCTTCAGTGAGCTCATCTAATGCTTAAGAACCACATAGAATACCTGAACAGGCCTAAAGGGCTCATCATCAGATCCCTTCAACCTCGAAAACAGGAGACAGACTATCTTCTCAATATCATTCCGAGGCCAAAGAATGAAGTCCATCTCCTGTGTACAGCCAATCACATCCTACAAGGGGAAAAAAAAATCAAAAAAAAAATCAGTGGTTCTCTTGCAATAACTCCAACAGTAGATGAAATAAGCTGTAAATTTACATTTAGATTACAGCTCTTTGGGACTGAACGGCTATATGTATGTACAGCGCACCATATAACTGAATACCTACTTGACTTCTAGGAGCTCTCTTTTCAGTCTCAGTCATAACACACCTACCACTCAACTCCCTAATTGTGTTTTTCTTGTCCCAGAGCAATGTACTTGCATAACTGCAGATTCCCCTGCGCCATCCTTATTTTCCCTTTGGTATTCCCCAAAATGCATAGAAGATGAGGGGAGTGCTATTGTAGTATACCTGGAAGCAACATTCCGAAAGTAACTAAGAAAGGTGGAAGACCTTTCTCCAGAAATTTCTGGACACCCCTCTTTCATCACCCAGAGGTAGGAAGTGACAGGCACAAAATGATAAATCGGGGACTGAAGCGTGCTCTGGGCAAATCAAGCTAAAACACTGGTACTGCTTGACAAATCTGTGTAAGGAAACCCTTTGCATCTGGTGGAGGAGAACAGCAGGATCATGAAGAGCACAGAAGTGGTATGGATTTTGTATTACCCACAATACAGGTGTGTGTATATTCTCTAGAAGAGTTGTGTTAATGGGCTCTACAGATGTTAAATACTGCACAACTATAGTAGTTCAAGTTTCAGGAGGGTATCATTTTATCATTTATACTAGAGTGATTAAATTCTTCAGAGTTCAAAGAAAAAATAATGGATATTAATCATTTTACCCTGCGCATAGACTGGTAGCGGGGTGCATGTAGCTGTACAACATCCTTTTGTAGAAGCTCTATGGAACTTTCCAAGGAATAGCTGGAATCCCGCACACCTTTCAGGATATTTTCTTCATAATTATTGGTCATGACTGGTATCACTTCAGACACTTGAAAAAGTGCTGACTTTTTCTTCTAATTAAAACAAAAGAAAGAAGCAGTTATCATTCCTCCCATTTCTAAATTTAAGTGATTTGTGATTACAACACTGCAATAGCAGTTTGTATATTAAAATGTTACAAAAATATTTTAAGGTTCATTAAAAAAGTTAAAATCCTATCCTTAGCTTTTTTCGTTAAGAATAAAAAAAGGGTCTTTAGAGATTTTGAGGGGCTGCACAAAACAGTCCCATGAACACACTATATGAACATGCTTAAAAATTAAGTATGGGCAAAAGTAATAGTGATCTTAAGAGCTTATTGTCTATAATTCGAGTTGCTGATAAAACCAAAAGGTCCACAATATAAAGGTTTCTGCTAGTGATTCAAATTATGGACAGTAGCAAACAACTCTAGAATGACCATTTATTTCAATTAATTAGGAGTAACTTCATTTTCTAGGTCACTTTCAACAATGGAATCCTGAATCAGATCACCACTAATAAAGTAAAAACAAACTCTCAGCGTTTTTCATTCACAGAACAGACTGTTAAACAAAAGCAGTTTACCAATACCCATCAGATCACCTGTCCCTTGTCTACTAATGGACTGCCCTTCAGGCTCTTACAAAACCCACATTTAGCAGAAAGTGGTCCAAAACCCACAAAAATCACTTCAATAGATATAGGAATGAGAACTTTTTTTCCAGCTTGTAGTCTTCTCGTTTGCTTGAATTAAGCTTTAAAAAATCAAATATTAGTATATGATGGCTTGATAGTCTTTTAGAGAATTCCAGAGTCTACTAGATTTATGCAAGTTTTTCTTGTAACTAAACTGTTTCCCTGGATTATTTCCAGAGACAGTCAAAAGTTAGTACCCTAAACTAGAGTATAGGGATGGGCCTATGGATTCGGATTAATCTGACAACACGCCCTGGCAGCTATGGATCCAGATTTCCCCCCACCCCCATTCTCCGGGACCCCAGAGTGGGACTTATTGTCCTCAGAGGGCTTGACTAAAGTGTTGTTGTTGTGTGAGCTCCATGCTCTGGATCACACATGCACAAATGGCTGCCAGGGCATTTTGCACATGCGCAAAATAACCGCATCGTTTTGGTTAATGGTGGCAGCCATTTGCACAGGCATAATCCAGCAAGGGAACGTGCCATGGCAAGGGAGCCTACCGGAGCCCACACAGCAGCATCAGTGTTTTAATCAAGCTGACAAGTTTTTTTGTGGAAAATCTTCCAGGGCTTGGGGGAATTTCCATTAATGTATTTTTCTGTGGAAATTTTCCCATTTCTAAAAATGACAGCAAGTTAAAGCAAAACCAAAACTAAGCTCAAGCTTGAGGTCTGTGGACATCAGAAAAATTTCTATACAAATTTTCTGGAAAGTTTTGCACAGGAAGTGTTGATTCAAAAATTTTCAGAAAACCCAAATCCCTGCATAAGTACCACTCCAGGAATTTCCCACTAACCTTAATGGGAAAATCCAAATTCATAATTAATCCACATTTTAAAAATCCAAAAATGTAATTAATCTGAATTAAAAAATCGATCCAAATTCCCAAAGCCTAGTAGGGTTCAAGTAGACAAGAGTTTCAGGCAGAAAAAATGAAATTGCTATCAATTTACTCATTTCTTTGAAATATTTCAACCCTTAATTATGACGCTGTGATCAACACCTCTCTTCCTTCAACAGCATGTTACATTTTGGGATTTGGTTAAACTGAAATTGGTTAAACTGAAGAGCAATTTGAGTTTTCCTCCTAAAGTTAATTCCCTCCCCCCCCTCCATTGCTGTTCACCTCCTATTTTCATTCAGTTCTGGCAAACTGATTAAGTCCTGCTATTAACGGGTCTTGTTTGACAAAACAGATTTTATAAGGCCCAGCACTACGATTTGCTTTTAGTTTGGCCATTTGCTTTTAAATTGGCCTTACTTAGAATTGCACCCCTAAGATTTAAGACTTCCAAGTGTGACAAGTTACATTTATAGCTAGGACAATTCCAGGAAGTGTCCGCAAACGACAAACTGAGGTCTAAATAAAAAGTATTCACAATTTAACATCACCATATGCGAGAAGAAATCAATAATGTATGTAGTTTTAGCCTTCATCCTGATTTTCTCAGATTGTAAGCCCTAGGGGCAGGGACCCTGTCTATTTTATTACTTTGTAAAGTGCCAGGTATACTGCTGGCGCTATATAAATGTTTGTTAATAATAAATTTTACATTAAGCTAGCTTGTCACATTCTATATTGTTCCCATGATGAACTGGCAAAGAGTTCTTAATGCGGAAGAGCAGTTTCCAACAGCTAAGATTAAACCTAACTAATAAAGCACGTGCACTTGTGTTATCTAAAAACATTTCAAAATAAAGCTACAGTAGGCCTCAACACTCTGCCCCCACCCCAAAAAAACCCTCTTCGGTGTTGTCTGTTGGTAAATTATCAGTTTATCAGCCAAACTCTAGGTGTTTCAGACAAGCAACCATCACCTACCCATCATGCATGGTGCAGGGCCACACTGGAGCCCTATGCAGCCCTGCAACATAATTGATGGATGGTGAGGCACTTGTCTAAAAGACACCCTTTGACAACTGCAGGCAATTTTCAAGAATAAATATGGTACTTTGGTATATGCACTTGAGGTTCACATACAGAGTACTTAACCCTCTTCTGCCTCTAAAAACCTACTGTATTCATCAGCTATTGGGGTATTATATACTAAGCCACAGTTGAAATACAAATTTGATTGATTTCAAAACGACTCCATTGTAACATTTAAAAAAAGCCTCTCTAGTCATAGGCCAGGAAGATGACTTGGCTGAAGACAAAGTCGTCAGCATGGACAAGCAACAACATCAAGTAGCTGTTATCTTCATATAGTTTCATCGGTTCAATAGATGGCTGTCACAGTAACTAATGGAAGGGGTCAAAATAACCCTTCAGGTCAATACAAGTTGTGTTTCAACACAACCTTGTAATTAAAAAAACAAAACAAAAAACAGCATTGAAGCTACACACTATTAAAGGGTTAACTGCTGTATAAATAATAAAAAGATAAAGCAAACTTGTAAGTTGGTAACCAAAGTTTTTCCACTTGGGGTATAACTGACCCCAAATCCACTTCCAGTGGAATTCGTCTGTACATACAAAAATGGCATAACTGACAAAATTCTACAGTGTAGTTGGTGTTAATATGACCCCCACAACCATGGGTGTATAGTGCTTTTATTTTCCCATTCGTTCCAATGGGGGTCAATTAGTGTTCTAGTATTCAGCTTAAAAAAAAACATCGGGCGAGGGATGAGCCAATGGGCCACAACTGACCCCTTTATCCTTGGGGACTAAAAGAAATATTAAGTGGTACAGGTTTGCTAAAAGAGGTTATGAATTGTTTTGTACAACTGCCACGTACCCCATGGCTGACTAGAAACTGTGTAGGTTACTGCCACAAAAAACACCATCATGTACTGAGGGAGTCTCGTAAGTTTTTTTTTAAATTAAGTTTGAACTGGGATGCCTTACAATATTGTGCTGGACTCCATCTATTGGAGTCCAGCTCCTACTGACTTGAATGATAGAGGATTGCACTCTAAGCCTGAAGAGAATAAAAGGTGGTGGTATTTAAGCTATATTTATAATTTCCACTCTTAACTGGATACCAGGCTTTTGATAGTTAAGTGGACAAAGCATTTTAAAGTCAGGTGGTAAAAACAAGAAACATTACCTTGTCCTTGAATACAAAGGCAATGTACATCTTGAAATCAAACTGGTCAGCTAGAGATTCTTTTTTCTTTCTAAGCTGAGCCCGAAGTCTGTTCAGAGCTTGTTTCTTCCGGGAGTTTGGGTCCCCCATTTCGTAACGCAGGTGGTACTAAAGCCTTTGGAAACTGTCACTAAACTATGGGCACTTTCTTGTAAGACTCAAGTACAACAGAAACAAGTCATTTTATTCCTGCTAATACCTCTGAATCGATAAAACGCAACCATAACCCAAAAATGCACCTCAGGCAATGTTTTATGAGACTATCATATTAGAGGGGTCAAGAAACAAAGTAAGCAGTTGCCCAACCATGATTGGGCAAAGAGATTTTTCAACAGTACCAAAACTAAAGATTTTGAAGAAAAAAAATGTGTAAACAGTTTAACCACAAGAATAAAGAGGGTGAGAATGAAAAAAAACCTTATCACAATTTACATGTACAATAAAAAGCAACAGGCACAAGCCCAATCCATCTGGGTTTTTGTTTTACCCTGCTTACAAAAAAAGAAAAACATGAACTGAAGTTACAAATTGCGTTTTACCCCAGTCAGATTCATGACTCTGCTGATAATTATCAGATCTCCACTACTGCTACGTTGCCTGGTATTTTTTTAAAGGATTAATACACTTGGTGGAAAGCAGAGAAAAGGGTACAGAGGAGGAGTGCACGTCCCGAGAGGCTCGAGATTTCCCTGCCAACAACAACAAAATCATCTACTACAGACATGGTGCCGGCTTGCAGAGGAGCAAGGAGGAAAAACAGCAGAGTCATTTCTAACTTCACCCTACTCATTATCAGGCACATCATGGCCCTGAGGCTGCCACTGCCAAGAACAAGAGGAATCATGATGACCATGGATAAAGGATTGGGGGGTAGGGGGGAGGAAAGAGTGGTAGTTAAAGGGCCAATATTATCTCACCCAGAGGTTTTAACCCTGCTCAATCCCCCCAAATCCCGACTCGCACGACAAAGAGACCTACATCCCCCAATATGCCACACGCACGCCTTGATCCCCTGGGGATCTTCCTCCCTCTGCAGCTGCACCCCAAAAAGAAGGGCGGTTTAGCTGGGGCTGTGCATGGCCGGCGCGTTTGGGCCTCTCCCTACAGAGCGTGGCCGGCGGCCTTGTGCCTAGCGCAGCCGAGCCACCCGCTTCAATAGCCTTCTCCTTTTTCACTTCATAGTCACGACTTCAAACAACAAAAAAGGCAGTAAAGTTGTGTTAAAAGTAAAAATTTAAAAATAGGAAGAAGGTTTTTGCAGGGTTTTTTTTTGTTTTGCAAATTTAGTTGCAGAATTTCAGAAACTTTTTTTTTGCAAGAAAATCTCTCCCTCCCCCTCCCCCCCTTTTCCGGTTAGTTCTCTCTCTCTGCAGACATGGTTTCTAAAAAGCGGGTTTTAACCCCAGACTCGCTGGATCAGATCAACAAACGAAGGCATTAACCCGACCCCCCCCTCGGGATGATGAGCTGCGCGGTTTGGCTGGCTGGCGGGCGGGCGGGCTGTTTTCTCTTCCCCTTCCCCCTCTCTAAATAAACAAAACCCCGAGACCGAGCGAGAGACTGGCGGAGACCGTGGCCCGCTCGCTACCCGCAGCCGGCGGGCGCAGGAGGAGCAGTGGAGGAGGCGGCGGCGCTGCTAGCAGCACGGGCAGGAGCCATGTCAAGATAAAGCCACCAAGAAGCCACCGAGCCCCCCCATCCCCGCTGCGCTGGACACGGTGACCGGGCCGCCCGCTCTATCGCTGCTCAGCCCCAGCGTGGTCCCCATAGTCTAGCTCCGCGCCCCGGTGTCGGGGGTGGGGAAATGGTGATGGCGGCGGCGACGGAGGGAGAAGGAGGAAGAGGAGGAGGAGGAGGAAGCGGCGGTGCCGGGCGGGCGGGCAGTCCCTGTGCTAGCGGCTGCTACGGCGGAAGGCGGGAGGCATAGAGCGCTCCCGGCGGGTGCGTGGAGAAGCCTCTCCTCCTCCGCCCAGGCAACTTCGGCGCGTCTCTTCAACCGGCAGCGAGAGCGGAGGCACCTCTCAAACGCGGGAGCGACTGGGGGTAACAGCGCGGCCAGAACAAACAACTTAAAATGGCAGCGGCGCCCGAGTCACACACAGACCGACGCCGCCCGGCTCGCATTGCGCAGGCGCGCCACGCCGGCATGAACCATCTCGCAGCAGCGCGGGGTGTGTGTGTGAGGGGAAATGCTATGGAGGTGGCAGGGACTTTCGACTGTAGATAGGGTTTTCCCCAGGAGAAGTACCAGCTGCTGCTTCCGGATGTGACATGATCAGAGGGGTTTGGTGCGTCACGCTGATGGCAGAGCTCGCTTTCATCCAGGTCACCTTGCCCCCCCCTCTGTAAAATGAGGGCGTTTCTGCGTCCCACGTGATCTAAAACGCTTCCCTTATGGGAGGGAACCCGGATGGAGTTGCTCAATTAGCCCGGGACTCTCCCTTTCCCCCCCCCCCCTCGGGTGGGGGAGGGAGGGGTAGTTCCAAGGTCTGGGTCTGTGCTTTAAAAGAGCGAGACCAGAAGGTTCTTCTTCGAGTGGTGCCTCCCATTCTCACAAATGGGAGCGTACCAAGCCTAGATCAAACAACCGCCATATACAAACGAAAAGCCTGTAAGTTTATTCTGTTAACTTAGTTACAAAGTTCCTTTTATTTATTTATTTATTTATTTATTATTATTTTACAACAGAACCACTTAAGTAAAATAGATTATTAATTCTGAACTACAGAATTCAATATAGATACTCCCAGAGAGGTGTCAGATTCAGAATTGCAATGTATAGCAGGGCCGGCCTTAGAAATTGCGGGGCCCTGGGCGAACACAAGATGCGGGGCGCCCTCGGCTCCACCTGCTTTCCACAGCCTGCCCACTTTCCCATGGCTCCTCCCACTTTCCTGGGCCCCCTTCTATTTTCCAAGGCCCCTCCCACTTCCCTTTGACAATTAGAGAATTGTCATATGTTATTTTTAACTTGTCTGTACAATGTGCTCCAAAGAACATATAAATCTGGTTTAGATGAAAGGGAGCCCTCGACACAGATATGATTAAAAGGCAAAGACTCTTATTTAAAACACAGGAGGGCATGCACACAACGGATTGGGACAGATTATCCATGGTCTGAACCCTTCTTCTCTGGAGCATATTCCTATTACATTCCCAGCACAGGCGTTCAAACACAGATCCAGCTGATCAAACTTAAATCAAACAACTCCCACACAGTCACAGCACACACGCACACACACACACACACCCGTGAAAGCAGGGATGAGGAACTGAACCTCAGGCCCAGAGCAGCCAAACACAGTTCTCAGCAAAACTTTGTCAGTGACCCCTTTCCAGTTCTTGGATTTAAGGGTCTCAAGCACCAAAGCACTAAAAACCCAGTTAAATGTATCAAACACTAAACAACTCCCCCACGACCACAGCACCACCAGCCCCTTCCCAAACCATCCCCCAGATGGCCCCACTATTCCCAAAGCCTCACTGACGTGCGCAGCAGCACAAATGAGCTCATATCAGGAAAGAGGAGGAAGAGGTATTGGCCGGGTGGCCCTTACCTCAGCTGCTGCTGCTGGGCCTGGGTCTTCTGGGAG
>QEPC01000858.1:976346-1009180 GCA_003113815.1 Sphenodon punctatus
ATGGGTGAAAACAGACATGACGCTAACCAACCTTTAACCACCCTTGGTGGTTATTTATGCATGTTGCAGGGCTGTATTGGTGCCCTATGCAGCCCTGAAACATGCATAAATGACCACCAAGGGTGGTTAACGTCATGTCTGTTTTCACCCTATGAAAGGCAGGGGAGACGAATAGATTGTCAGACAATCTGCACTGTCTGGTTTTATCTAATTAAATGAATGCCCTCTTAACAGCTAAGGTATGTAACCTAGCTAACACCTCGGAGTCGTGCGGAGGTGGGAGGAAAACTGGGAGGACAATCTTCTGAGATAGGTGAAACGGGGACACTATCTTGGGGATAAAGGAGGGGTGGATAGAAATTTCGATTCTGTCTGGGAAGACCTGAAGGTAAGGTTCCTTAATGCATATGGCAGCAAGTTTACTTACCCTCCTAAGGGATGTGATTGCAACTAAAAAGGCTGTCTTTAATGTCCAGTGGAATAAATCAGCATCCTCTGCTGGCTCAAAGGAGTGTTTCCTAATCTGATCCAGTACAAGATTGAGGTCCCAGTGCGATATCGGTTGCTTGTGTGGAGGGAATAAATTAATAAGCCCCTTAAGGAATCTTTTAACCAGGGGATGAGAAAAAAGGGGTTGGGCATTTGGGAGGGTAACATATCTAGCTATAGTGGAAAGGTGAACCCTTATGGAAGACATAACTAGACCCCTCTCAGCGAGGTCCAATAAATATTGGAGTATTAATTCCACTGAGAGTTGTTCAGTTGTGAATGCCTTGTCTGTCAACCAGTAAGAAAATCGTCTCCACTTGGAATCATAGCATTTTTTGTTGATAGTTTTAGGTCACTCTGTAGTACTATTTCCAATTTGTTAACTAACGGTTTATGGATGGGGTTATCTGGATCCTCCAAGCATGGAGGTTTAGACGCTTCAACTCTATTTAGACGCTGTGAAACGCATTTAGACGCTGTGAAACGTTGGTTGGATTCCTCCTCGGCGTTATAGAGTGGAGAGGAGATTGAAACCGCTGGCATAGAAGAGATGAGGGCGGGGGAACCCTGGTCTCCAGTATTCCCTCCTCATCTGCAGGGGAGTCGCTAGGGGTGGGCTGACCGGGCTAAAGCCCTGGATCTTTTCCCCGGAGCCCCGAATCTCGGGCAGACAAAAAAAAAAATTAATCCTCTCCCCCCACGCCGGCTGACAAATGGGCCCCTGCCCCCCCCCCTCCCGCCAGGCCGATGCCTCACCACCAAACTTGGAATCCAAGCCCCGCCTCCCTGCTGCCGGCGCAACGTGCTGCGCGGGAACGTACTGCGCATGCGTCGGCGTCCTCAGTGTGGGTACACGAGGCACTGGTCGCAGTCTTGCTGAACTTTTTTAAGCTTCCCCCTTACTCTGGGTAAGAAGGGGGTTTGGGGCGTGCGGCACTGGCTAGCAGGGGCGAGAACTGAAGGGGAGTGGGCCTGGGGGGTGGAATGCCCAAATGCCGGCCCGGGTCTGGCTAGCGTGGGGGGGGAGAACTGAAGGGGAGCCGGGGGGTCATTTATGGATGGGGTCATTACTTTGATCTACTTTGTATGTCTTTGTTAGTTGTGGGGGTCATGGAATTGTATTTAAGTCTGAAAATGGGATCACAGACAAAACGTTTGGGAGCCAAGAGTCTTGGCTCCCAAATACCACCCAACAAAAGCAAAGAAATTGAAGGGAAATAGAAATGCGTGGATAATGCACTACTTTGAAGGGCTGTGCCAACAAGATAATAAAAACTGGACATACTCTTCTCTTGTTAATCCTTTTTTTCTGCTGCCTTTCCTTTCCCCAATAATGGGTATTTTCAGACGTTACGAGATCACAATGAACCACGGTGAATACCCACCTGTGGTCACTGTGTCTCGAACGTCTGTTTGGCGGCTGCCAGATGTTCGCCACGGTCAATCTGCACAAGGGGTCAATTTGAACCACGCTTCCCGGGCTAGCCGGGGGAATGTCCTGGGAAGCGTGGTCAAACGGATCCCCGGCAGGGACCAAAAAAAAGTAACGTCTGGCCGCTCACCACAGCCCGGGATCACCGGTGGGATCCTGCGCCGTGGCGCATTCGGCCGGACGCGGCGACCGCATTGGCCTCGCCGCCCGCCCGTCTCCTCGGAGGGCAGGCGGCAGGGTGCGTGGAGGGGGCAGGGCCGTGCGACCGCACGCTATGCCGCGCGGCCCCGCCCCCTCCCGGATTCCCCTCCGGGATCCCCCGGCACGTCTGATATGGCGTGACGGGGTGACCCCGGCGGGGAACGAATGGGTTGATTTCGGTACGGGGCCAATGGGCCCCGTAACGTCTGAAATCACCCAATGATAAGGATTCCATCTAGCAGCTCCTTGCCTGCACCAGAATAGTATTTTGGTCTCCATGTAAGACCATAGCACTACACTAGTGATAATGGAACAGTGTTGTGGGGGAAAAAATTGTTTGTTTTTAAGGTGAGGTGGGGTTCTGCTGTTCCTCAGTGTGTTTCTGTCATGGCATGCTGCATTAGAGTGCTCTCTGGGGTTCAACACTCTCTTTGAAATTTACAGGATGGTCTTGGTTTTTTTTCCCCATGTGTTTACAAACTTTAAGGTTGCAACCTTCCAATTGCTTATTCTGGAATAGTCCTATTGAAATCATGCTGTGATGGGGTGGAGCTGCTGTGTGGAATCTTCCACACTCTTGGTGCGGCCACTGTGGGAAAGAGAGAAAAACAAGGATTGGCAAGAGTATGGTCCAGATTTGATCCCCTGAAATCAGTGGGATTACTCTAGAGTAAGAGACTTGAGGCTTACAGCCTGATTCTTTCTCAGTAGCTGTGGCATTGTCAATGCAGATTTCAGAATACAGTTTGTGCAGAGCAGACTTGGAAAAGCAGTTGCCTCCATTTTGGGGGTGGGGGAATTTTGTCGGTCACCTCTTACTGAGAGAATTTTGCTGTGTGGCTGAGAGTCTATTTTGTTTATTTGTTTCTGTATATCTAACAGGTTAGTTCTCCTGAATGATCATTTGGTCTCCTCTTTTTGGTTTTTCTGGGCCTCTCACACAGCAACAGGGCAGAAAGGCATTTCTTTAATGAATAAAAACGTGGCATAGTGTAACTAAAAACCAGAGTTGGCAGAGGACTCTGAAAGAGGTGTACCTTATTCCTTATATACTTTTAAAAGACTGACTAGATTTTTTGCTGTTGCTGTCCTTTTAAAGTGTATATGTGTGTGGGATGGTGGAATCAAGAATTCAATTAATTGGAAAACGTATCCTTTTATAGCTGAATATTGAGGCTAAAATATCTAACAATATATCCTTTTAAATGGTGCCCCAATTTCAAAGTAATTATTTTCTCTCCTGTTTTAAATATACCTGAATGTCATTGAAATTCCCCTGCTTGGGCTCTGGCTAGCTTGATATTCTGGAAGTGAGTTTTCCCCTAAACTGACAAATCTTATTTATATTTGTTGCCATGCGCTTACCACTCTCCTTGCTGAGCGGGCAGGTGGGGCTGCTGCCGCTCTGCACATTTGGTGGGGGCGGGGACTGGAGCGGGCAGGGGGGCACAATGGCTATGGGGTGGGGGCAGCACAAATTGATTATTGGTGACACAAATGAATTGGTTATATATCTAGAAGAATGTCTCTTTGCATGGCATAATGTGCTTAATAGACTGCCTTTTGGGGTGTCTTGTGTGTTTGATTGCGGCTTGGCCATTGGAATTTAGTGCTCTGCATGCACTTTATTACTTGCTTTCTACTTGTGGATGCTTGTAGTTGGAATTGTGGGAAACACCCAGTTGTAAACCATCATTGAGGGTGCAGTGAACACAGACAACCTCCATTTTGAAGAAGGCCAAAAATGCCTTTAAAGTTAATTCACATGCATACGAGTCAGGCAGCGCCCCCCAGGCAGTGCCCCTAGACCGGCCTTGCTGCCCTTCCAACCTCAACACCTACCAGCCACCCCTGAGCTTGTGCACAAGCCCCTGACCTTTTTAGGACCTAAAACCCTTTTTAGGACCTAATATAACCTGCCTAACTGAAATTGCTGAATTAAGTAATGTCCATCCAATGTTAACCCTGGGAACTCCTTGCTGCTGGGTTATGTCACCCACCATTGCCCTGGCTCTGCCCACCGTTGCCCTGGCTCCGCCCCTAGGCTCGCCGGCCTTGCTGCCCCTCCAACCTCAAAACCCACCAGCCGCCCCTGAGCTTGGGCACAAGCCCCTGACCTTTTTAGGACGTAAAAATGCCCCTGCTCATCTGAGGAGCTGGGGGGGGGGGAGTGGGCTGCCGGGATGGCAGGCTCAACCCCCTCAGAACGCCTTGGTCTTTTGGGAGACGGAGAACGGGACTCACAAGAGGTGGAAGGTCCCTGAATATTAGACTCCAGAGTGGAGTGCTCAGTGAGAGTTGGAGCTGCTGAGATGGTCTCCTCCGCTCCCAGACTAGGCACAGTAGGGGATGAGGCAGTAGAAGTAGGCTTCCTGGGGCTCCCTTTAGGTTTCAGTTTACCTTCTAATTCTTTTAGAAGAGCAGGTAAGCAGAGTGACCTTTCCCGGAGCGTCTTAGGCTTAAGAAGCAGGCACTCAGGACAGTCTTGGGGTTCATGAGAAGTACCCAGACACAAGAGGCACTGTCCATGTGGATCCTTAGTCGTCATATTTTTGCTGCAGGAGAAGCGTTGCTTAAAACTATGTTTTACTGTAGACATATTAACTCTCTAAAGAACTAGCAAGCGAAGAACAGGCAGTAAGTTGCGAAAGCGGTTGGAAGGAACTGTTGGGTTTGGGTGGAAGGTACCTTATATACTGTGGGGGCTAGAGACCACCAAGTGTTTTTTTCAAACTAGTGAGCTTGTGAGAATGGGAGGAGCCACTTAAAGAAGAACGTTAAGTTTGCCGAGGGCACGTGGCGCCTCACAAGCTGGCGTTCCCCTGCTTCTGGCGTGTTGCCGCACACAAGCAGGGAGCATTTTCTACCCAGAAACAGAAGCGCCCTGACAACTTCTGCTCCTGAAGTGGGGCACATGATTGTTGGCGTCACTGGTGCTGCAGGCCTCACCTCCTATGAAGAGATTTGTCTTGCATGACTGCGTTTACGCAATAGCACGTTAAATGACTCCTCTCCCCCCCCTCCCCCCTTCCCAGAGCACGAGCCTCCTGTATTCCTTAAGGGAGTGGGGAGCTGACACCTAGGGCACGTGCGCTTCTCATGCAGGGAGCTGAGACCTTGACTGATCGCAGTCTTAGCAGTCCTCTCTCCCCAATTCCCCTTCCAGAGAGTGCAGTCCTGACTCCCCAGAAGCCAAGCGGAGTTTAGCCATTTTTCTTGGAAGGGGCCAGGGCAAACCATTATCCTGAGTTTTGCTTAACTAACCACAGCAATTTATGTGGCTGCTGATCTGGAGCTGGGTTCCCTAGCGTTCCCCTCCACACTATGGGCACCACAAAATATAGTCCCCTGCAGGGCCCAAGTATAGGAGTGGGGAAAGTGGGTGTAAGCCCTTTTTACATGGGCCGTGACACGGGGGGTCAGTGTTTGTGTTGATCTACGGGGGGAGGGAGGGAGTAGATGATCTTCCCACATGCATGGAGCAACTGCGGTTTTCATAGGTTGCTTTGTGCATGGGTGATGGGTGGAGGTTGGTGTGCATGCATGTTTGCAGGAGTGCACAGCCACCTAACTTGAATTAGATGAGACTCAACCATGCATGAACACCCAGATTTCTGGGTGTTGATGCGTGGGTGCCGCCCATGTAAAAAGATCCTACGTGTGCAATTTATGGACCAGGTAGTAGGGGGAGGCCCTGGTTCAAGTTTCACCTTAGGCAGAAACTCACTAGGTGATATTGGATCAGTCACAAATTCTCTGTTTAACCTACGTCACAGGGTTGTTGTGAGGATAAGTTAGTTCTGTGTGAAGCACTCCGAGTGCCATGGCAGGGGGGTACTATATACAAATTATTATTATTTACTTGGGACCTGGGCTGCAAGCCCATTACCATGGGGGCGGGGGAATGAGGCTAAATTGTAGATGCTTGAGGATGTTTATGAAAACTTATTTCCCTGTATTAGATCTTGTAAGAACTTGTGAGATTTGTTGGAGCCAATCAGAAGCAGCATTAGAGCAGAATAAGCAACATTCTGAAATGAGCTGCTGGCCTAGGCCCTCCTCTAGAACAGAGAGAGAGTGTGTATGTGCTCGTACAGAAAGTTATAGGACTTGTAATCTGAGAGACGGAGAGATGTGTGCCTTCCTACGTAACATGAGCTACAAGTCTATGTCATTTCAGAAATAAAACAGAAAATTTTCTTTCATGAGTCATGAGATTATGTATACTGTATGGGATTGTAGTGAGGGACCCATGATACAAGTTTGTAACAGGCCCAGAGAAATGATGCTTGAGCCCTGCTCCCATGTCAGGATCCTGGGAAGGTACAGGCAGGATGCCAAACAGGCAGAAAGGCAGGGAGAGACTGCAAGAGACTTGGGGGAGGGAACGAGGAGAGACAGGTGGACAAGGATCTCAGAGGAAATAGTCCAGAAAGTAGTGGCGGTAGGAGAAAATGTTGCAAATCTCCCTCTTGGCAACTCTGCATACCTAGCAGAGAAGGGACGGACAGCTGGTTGAAGGCACTTCACCGTACAGGTCTCCCTTGTTGCTCCACTCCAGCAAGGTTGGCTGCTGAAGCCCTACACAGTGTGGGTTCTCAGGCAACCACCTTGCAGTAAGGCCATCCTGAATGGTCCTGCCAGCATAAGTGCTGTAAGGATCAGGTTGTTATTTTCTTTGCAACAGAAGCTGAAGTTCTTAACCTTTCATTGCAAGTCTCATGATTGATTATGCATTAAGAAACCCCTAAAAACCACAGGACTTACCATACAGTCCCAGGAGTTGATCACTCTGTATGTGCTCTATTGCCACAAAGCTATTCAGCAGAAAGTCTGTGTTAGGCTAAGGTCCCAATTCTGGAAACATTTTACAAACACATTGCTCCATTTGATTCAGTGGGAATATCAGACAGCACTTTGTGCAGGTGCAAATCCCACTGAAGTGAATGGGACTTGCACCTCAGCTAGTACCAGTGCTATCAACCAGCTGGATTTTATCAAGCCTAGAAAGAGGGACACTAATGTCATTTATTAATTATTAAGGACATGACTGTAGTGTAGAAAGATCTCACACAGAGACAGGGAATCAGCATCATAGGTACCAATATATGTGCAAGACTCCATGAATTCAGCACGGCTCTCATTGCAGAATTTTTGGTAGAATTTAGCACTTGGTCAAATTCTTGCAGAAATTGCCTTTAGCAGCACATCATTATAGCCATAGACAGGGTCAGTATGTAAATACAAATGGGCACCTTTGAGACAGTCCGCTATGCAGCTATGACCATCTGTAGATTATGGGTGTGATCCTCACCTTGTTTAGCACCAGTGCTAGCATTTAGCATAGAGAAGTCCCAGTGAAGTGAATGGGGTTCACAACCAGTTCCCAGAGCTAGCACCAACACTTGACAGACAAGAGGATCAGGCTGCATGACTCATTGCCCAGTCTTGCCCTCTCTCTAGATTGTGTGAGTGAGTGGGTGGGGTCTGAAAATGCTAAACAATGCAGAGTTTAGCCAGTAATCATTTGCCACGTAAATAGTAACTGGGTGCAATAAACAGTCAATAGCCCTCAGGAGTCCTGTGTTCATTCCAGCAGGCAGCTGCCACCCAGCGGGGTTTGTTCAACAAACCCAAAACGGGCAGGTGCAGTGCTCCACCCACCACTCCTCCCTCATGACTCACAGCCACAGGGAATTCTGGGTCCAGGAAGCTCCCCCTGCTGTTTGCTTCCTGTTTCCCTGACTTTTGGAGTGCCATTTTTGACCGCTCCAAAGTGAAAGTAAGCAGTAGAAGTCCCTGGAAAAGTGAGAACGCTCAGCATGTTTCACCGCTGGAACTGCTCTAGGTTCTTTGCCCTCAGGGAAGCTGTGCAACCCTTAATAGACAGGGGTGGACACATGGGCAAACATTGGCCTGGCTTGGCGCATACAGTGGGCCTGCAATGCCCCAGGACCACGCCACGAGTGCACAGGAGTGCACCTCTCACAGCCACCTAATAAATGAGCATCAAACACGGGCTGAACACCCTGCTGTTGTGGACTATCGTCTTGTTTATAAACACCTGTTGGGTCCCACCCTCTGTCTCCACCCATCACCCACCCAACATGCATGTTGCAGGGCCGCATTGGCGCCCTATGCATCCCTGCAATATGCATGATGGGTGGGTAATGGCTGAGGAGGCGTTTGTCTAAAAACACTCATTGTCAGCAATTCCTTGCTCATTAAATTGCTGCTTGAATAATTCTTATCTAATCTGATGTAAAGAGCTAATGATATATCTAAGTTTTAGAGTATGGTCTCAGCTACAAGACAGTCCTAGGCCACTTTTAGATGAGACAAATTTGCGCATGATTGGTGGAAAATGCGCGTGTTTTAATGTTCGTTTAAACACCGAAACAAATGCGCATTTGCCATGATCGTGTAAAAGCCCAAACCATTTTGAATGTGTTTTTTAAATAATGTGCATTTTTTAAAACCAGTTTTGGCATCACCCGATCATCAAAGGGGCTCAAAACCAGTTTTTAAAAATGCGCGTTATTTAAAAAACACATTCAAAACGGTTTTGGCTTTTACACGATCATGGCAAATGCGCATTTAAAACTGTTTAGGTGTTTAAACGAGCATTATAACACGCGCATTTTCCACCAATCATGCGCAAATTTGTCTCGTCTAAAAGCGACCCTAGTCTTTTCTTCATACTTTCATTTTTGAGAGACAGAATGCTGTTGAAAAGCCAAGGTCCAGCATAGTAACTGAATTCACCTATAACTTATGAAGTCAAGGCATACAAATACATGCACTACATTTGCACTGGTCCTCCTAGACATACTTGAGACCTATATATACCAGGGAAATAGATTAAGGGAATCATCATAAAGGAGTGTTAGCAAGTCTTGGAGTGCTGCTGCGGGTGAAAATTTGGCTGTGTACATAATTTTCAGCATGGGGGGCAATTTGACATTGCCGGGAGCAAAAGTGTTAGAAGCCTATTGGCAGCCAAAATTCTGTCTCCAATTGGGCTCCCTGCATTCAGCAAAATTTTCCACCATTGCTAAGGCTGGCCTGCTGTCAGCACAGCAGGCCAGCCTTAGCAATGGTGGAAAATTTTCCTAAATTTCCCTAATAAAGGCAAAACCCCACTGCCCTAAAGCTGCCACAAATGTTAGGTTACGTAGGCTCCAAAGGGGCTTGCCCAAGCACAGCACTTTGACCCTTTTCACACATTTTATTATACGTGTTGCAGGGCACTCAGAGCACACCTGCAGCCCTGCAACATGTATAATAAAATGTAACACCCATTTTATCAGTGTTAGAGTGTCTGTGTGAAAAAAGCCTTTGAGAAGTAAGCCCTAATTTGCTTGGTTTACATACCAGAGTTGCTGAGCTGTTGTTCTTCAGGCTAACTAATAAGCATTTTTGTAGGTGCTTCAGGAGGCAGGATAGCCCCCTTCTGCAATTCATCCATTAACAGACAATCCTCCACTGTTAAGGTCAACAATAGGAATTTTGCCATGGGCCGTTTTTACATGGACGCCACCCACCTACGAACACCCGTTGGGTGGGTGGGAGAGCAGCCATGTGAATGTCAACGGGTGGGTGTGTGCACTCCCACGACCAAACTATCAACACCCGTTAACACCCACGGAGCAGCCGGGGAGCCAGCATGTTCCATGGGTGGAGATGGGTGTTCAACACCCACCCATCCGTGTAAATGGCAAAACATGCACACCCATGGTAAAGGTCTGCCAAAATCACCGAGACACAGTTAGAGAGGCCCCGCAGGAGCCTACAAGCAGACACACCCACCTGGGGTCACGCAGAACGCCCACCCGGAAGCCCTTAAAGGAGAAGCCCGTGAGGACATGGGTGCACCGGCTCCCAACATGATAGGCAGAAAAGCCCAAGACAAAACCAAGGGGGGCCAGCACAACGATACAGGCGCGGGAAGGGACAGGGTAAGCAGGGGGACCTTAGAACACCCAGGGGAGGGGGGCCCAGGCCAAGAGCACTGGGGCAGGATGGCCACTGACAGCACACCCTTCCCACCACAGGACAGAGGGTACAACACATCCCTGGCACCACCCGCATCCCTGCCCCAAACCACAGCCATGGGGCCCAGGGAGGAGAGCGATCCGGAGAGCGAGGTAAGAGCAAGGGCACCCACCCATCCAGGGGAGGGGGGAAGGGAGCTGACAAGCCCTGAGCACACGTCAGGGAAACCCCAGGTGGGCAGTTGACAGCTACACCTTTCCCCAGCCACAGGAGAGCACCCAAACCCAGGTGCACAGCACCACAGGGGAGACAGCCGAGGAAGGCCTCTGTGGCCGTCATGTCAGCAGGAGCCCCCTGGGGGGAGGGCTATGGAACACCCCACAGAAGCTGCAGGGGTGCAGCAGGTCAACAGCTCACCCCCATGCACTCCCCCAACAGGAGACCACCTGCTCCAATGCCACAACAGCCATTGGGCGGGCCCGAAGCCACCAAGCTGGACGGCCCCCCCATACGCAGAACCCAAAAGGGGGAACCCTGGTCCAGGTAGGAGACCCTGGACTTCATACGCATGTGGGGGGCCGAAAAGGTCCAGTACAACCTGGTGCACAACTACAAGACCAAACAGGTCTATGAAGCCATCGCCCAGGAGATGCGGCAGCAGGGGTACAATAGGGATGTCACCTGATGCATGCAGCAGGCAAAGGACTTGAGGTCCGGATATAAAAATATTAAGGACAACAATCTCAAGTCCAGCCGTGCCATGCGCACAATGGAGTTCCAGGATCAGCTGGATCAGTTCCTCTGCATGGACGGGGACATTGTGGCCTCCCGCATCCATGGCACTGCCTTCACCTGGGGCAGAAAGAGGACACTAACCACCACCTCTGCCCCAACTACCGGAGCAGGGGGAGTCCGCAGCCCCTGGTGAGGCCAGCCAGGATATGGAAGAGGACAGCGCCGTCCTACAGGTGGAGGAGGCATCCTTGGAAACAGAAACAGGTAACATCACCCTCTGCATGTGCCCCCGAAACCCACAGGGACAATGGGTGCACAGGGAGCGGACCGACAACACAGACGCCCCCCAGGACACAGAGGAATATGATTCAGGTAAGAGGAACACCACAGGGCAGGGGGGGAGGGGCCCGGTCAACAACAGCCAGGGTCCTAGCTGGGAAGCACAGCCAAACTGACAATTCGTATCCAGTCACGCAGTTCAAGGGGACATGGAGGTGCACAGATATGGGTACAGTGGTGGGGTTTGTTTGTGTCCCCTGGAACTGCTGGCCGGGGATTGGACGTGTTGGATGCCTGTCAAGTTGCTTCCTCTCTTGCAGGTGATTAAAGCCTAAGGGCAGGGCCCTTTGGGCTCCAGCCCTTGGGCAACATCCAAAGGGTGTCGCTCATTGACTGGCCTGGAGCAGTGGAGCGCACCCCACCCCCCAATTGAATTACGTCAAGAGCGTGTCCCATGCGGGAAAGAAGAGAGATTGAGGCAGCAATCAGCTAGAAGACGTTATAGGGTGCCTGGGGGAAAGAGATCGGCTTTGAGAGGAAAGAACTCCGTTGTGGTGTTTGGTTGTAATTTTTTTGCTTAACCATAGTATTGAGTTACTGTGTTGGTAAGCAGTTTATTAAATGGAGTTACAATCAAGATCAATTTGCTTGGCCAGCTCCTCACAGTCAAAGTTAACACATTTTTTTGTGTCAAATATGGAGAACATTTCTGATCCCCCTTTTGTGGAAAGGACCCCGAACTTTATCTCGGGGGCATGTTCACAGGCTAGAAATGATGATATAGCTGGCCAGTCAAAAATATTGAGGAAATTGCAAGAATTAGAAGACAATGTTAAAAATCAGATATTTCAGACTGCCTCTGTGCAATCAGTAAAAATTGATAAATTAGAGTCACCCTTAAAGGAGCTAGGTGAGACTCGATTTAATCTGAAAGTGTTGGTTGGAGGATTATGGTTGGAGTTTACAAATTCTTTGAGTTTGATTAAGGCTCCGATGCCAGCCTCCTGTTAGAGGAAGGAAGTAGGTTCTCAAACAGTTTCTTTTCAAATACAGCAGGCCTCTCAAACCCTGGAGCACGACTTGCCACCTCGAAATATTTTATGCCAGCGGTCGAAAAGAGAGGAGAATGCTTTATACAAAGTTAGAAATGTCATCCCAATAGAATATCAAAGTTTAATGGATAATAAGTCTTTAAGAGTATGGCCTCAGGAAACATCAAAAAAATAGCAGGGTCCCAGCAATAATATTATCCTTAAAGGACAAAGCAAAATATAGATTTTTGCCTCATAACCATCAGTTCTCTAAATCTAACCTTTTGGATTTCCTAAGGTTTTTCCTAAACGTGGATATAAGAGTTGGAGACTTGGAGAATGTTTGTCCCCTCTACAACTTGTATGATCACTCACGTTGGGAGCTTACATTTAGATCAAAAGCAATTATGCTGAGGATTTGGGATCAAAGGAAAAAGTTAAGAGGGACAGGAGCTTATGTTTCCAGGATTGAAAATACTTTAGCAAGGGCACTTCTAGTTGATAATAGTACCAGGATTCCTTTGGGGAAGGGCGTGCATAATCCCCGGTTAGAAGTTGAAAAGGAAGAAAGTGATGAGGATCTTATGGGAATAGAAGTATACTCTACTAGCTCCATAAGGGACTCCTTAGGAGTTCTTTTGGAGCAGATTTCTATGCAACATAGTCAAACAGAAGCTTCCTCTTATTTAACAAAGGACCTTCTCCAATGGACAGATCCATTGGTGATGGAAGAAGGGGGAAATGGGAGAAAAGGAGTAGAGAGATTAAGTAAGTCCTTACCAATTCTTGAAAATCGTATGTCAATATATTCAAGTGTAAGAAGAACTACACAGAGTACAGCAAATGAAAAAGAAGTAGCTCCCTTAGATAAACAGAAAAAACTGAAAAATCTAACTCCTGCCTCTGTGGTATTAACTGAAGTAGGCATAAATCAGGAATCTTCTATACTAGCAGGAACTAGAAAATTTAATATGGAATCTGGGGTGGGTAGTCTGAAGACTGACAATTTGGGGAGCCAAGTACAATCTATGATTTTGACCCCTATTGTGCCCCAGGCATCATCAGTTGGCAGTGCCTGTCAAAGTCTAAATGGGTGCTGACTGAAAAACCCAAGTAAATATACTTTAGTTTTACTTTAATGGAACACTGAGGGGATAAAGAGTAGGATTTCAGATAAAGACTGTTGTATTTGCAGTTTTTGAAGACCTATAATGTGATATGCTTGCAAGAGACATGGATAGATGACAGGGATCAATCTTTCTGGGAGTTTTTTGATGGTCAAGTTTTTGTTAAAGCAGCACGAGTGCACGCTAAAGGTAAGATCTATAGGGGGCCTTGCCATTGTATTTTTAAATCCAATCCTAGGATATATAGAACAGATCCCTGTTACTGCTAAATTAATCATTGCAGTCCGATGGGCTGTGGCTATCCATCTTGTGTACATTATAATTAATGTTTATATCCCCCCAGTCATTTTCTCAATTATGATCCAAAAATATGGAAGCAAGTACAAGAGTTTATTAAAAGCATGGAACAAAAGTTTCCTACAGATGTAGTTATTCTGCAGGGGGATTTTAAGGACTGGCACGTGCCATCCTGCATCTCCCCTGGAAATGGAATCTAGCCTATGTCAGTCTTTGAATATTTCTCAAAGGGCTTCAAAAGATCAAACTCATAATAAGGCTGGAGGTAGGTTATTAGATCTGATATCAAAACATAGGGTGATTTCAGACGTGACGGGGCGCCTATTGGCCCCGTCACGGAATCACTTTTCTGATTCCTAGCCGGAATCAGAACGGCCCGTCAACAGACGAGCCGGCTGATTCCGGTGGCGAATCTGGGGAGGGGGCGGGGCTGTGTGGCGCAATGTGCGGCCGCACAGCCCCACCCCCACGCTCCCCCAGAAGCCTACCCTCCTGGAGATGGGCGGGCACAGCGATCAATCTGGCCGCTGCGCCCGATTCCGTCCCGGGGTCTGGGCCACGGCCCGGAATCGGTGGCAGTAACAGACTTTACCGTCCGCCGATTCTGGGCCTTGGTTCAAATAACCACGCTTTCAGAGATGGTGCCTGGACCATCCTCGAAACATGGTTATTTTGCTCACCGCCGGTGGTTCACCGTGGTGAACATCTGGCGCCGAGCAACCAGACGTTACGGGACCATCCGCCACCACGGGGGATTGTCCGTGGTTGACCATGATCTCGTAACGTCTGAAAATACCCATAGTCTTCTAATTTGTAATGGGAGGTTTCTATCTGAGAATATGGGGGAATTTACATACACAGCACCAAATGGCTGCAGTGTTATTGATTACATTGCAGTCACTGATAGCATGTTTGAGCTATTTGAGGATTTCAAGATAATAATAAGACCAGAAAGCCAGCATAATCCTATTAGAATTAGGCTATTGGGAGGAGATGTCTCTAATGAAGTGGTTTTTCCCCCAAGTAAGCAATGTGGATTAGTAAAGAAAAAAGGGGATGAATCTGCTCAGTCTTTAGGCCGTGATATTCTGAAAGGTTCTGAAATGAAATTAATAACCAGATAAAATGTTAGCTGCCTGTACTCAGGAAGAAACAGATTCTGCTTATGCCTTATTAACAAACTTATTTATGCCTCTTGTAGTAAAATCATGTGATAAGTTCTTGGATAGAGGCAAACAGAGAAATTTAAAGGGTTGGTATGATAGGGAATGCATCCAGGCATACAGTATTAATAGAAGCAAAGGTTGAATGGTATAAACATAGATGCCCAGAAAAATGGAAGTTGTTTAAGGATAAAAAGAAAATATACAAAACACTTTTAAAACAAAAGAAATCAAAACGTGGACAAGATTATTGTGATTCACTTGTGGAAGCTGCAGAGAAAAATGATTCAAGAGCCTTTTGGCACATTGGTTAAACCATTATACTACTTTGTTTGGGGGCTCTATGTCTAGGAATAATCAGCCTGCTGTATCTCAGATAGAATTTCCATCGGAACCTTTTGAAGGACTGATAGAGCAATTAACTCTGGATTATTTACAACAGCTGATAGGTAGTCTGAATTTGAATAAAGCTCCAGGATTAGATTTTCTTACAGCAGAAATATTCCAAGTAGATCCATCTTGGTGAGTTAAATTTTTGTTACAATATTTTTCAGTCTTGATCTATTCTTGCAATTTCCCTACTTGCTGGGGGATCAGTGAAATAATTCCGATCTTTAAGAAAGGAAAGAGAGAAGTTCCTGCATGTTATAGACCTATAAGTCTTTTACTGGTTATGGGAAAACTTTTTACCCAAATACTCCGTGATCAGTTGGTCGAGTGGATTGATTCCAATAGCAGAAGAGCAGCAGAATAGCAGAGGAGGCCTAGCAGAGTAGCAGTTTGGTTTTCGTGCAGGCAGGTCATTAATGGACAATTGTTTTGGCCTTGGACATTTAATGAATAAGTATACTTCTATTAAGAAAGGAAATCTTTTTATAGCTTTCATCGATTTCTCACACGCTTTTGATAGAGTAAATAGGTCAATACTGTGGCGTAAGCTTAAGATGATGGGTATTCCATCTTCCCTTTTAAAGCTAGTAATAGCTCTTCATGAAAATTAAGCAGCTGTGGTTTGCCTACAGAGGAGATAGGAATTCATACTAAAGAGTTTCCAATTAAGGATGGTATGTGCCAGGGATGTGTGATTGCCCCTATCTTATTTAATTTATTTCTTAATGATGTTGTGGACAGTTTAAATTCAGTTGATATAATGCCTCCAAAAATAGGCGCATATCCTGTCCCTTCCTTGCTTTATGCGGATGACATAATATTAATGACACAAACAATCAAAGGCTTGCAACGAGGTTTGGATCAGCTAAATGTATATCGTACTCAAAATGATATGTTAGTTAACAAAACCAAAATTCGGATAATGTCTTGTGTTAAAGGAAATGTTGAGCATGTTTGGTCTTACGCGGGTACAAAGTTAACTAATACCAGATCTTATGTTTATCTTGGCCTGTGTATGACTACCTCCTTTTCATGGAAAAGACATCTTACTATACTTTCAACTAAGGCAAGGGCAGCTGCTGCAGCAGTGATAAGATTCTACTACAGTGCAAAAAATCCAGACCTTAAGGCAGCCCTGCAGGTTTTTAAAGCAAAACCATGTGCTCAATTGATGTTTGGTGCAGAACTTTCTTTTTCTGACTTTAATAATCAGATAAAAGTGATACAAAATCAATTTATGAGGGGTATTTTAGGAATGCCAAGCTCTTTGCCTGCTGCGCTTATGCGACAAGAACTTGGCTTAAATTCATTACAAGTTCATGCACAGGAGAAAGCTTTGGGTTACTGGGAAAAAATTAAAAAGATGGAAATACATAGTTTGCCACATAAATGCTTGCAAGAGCAAATGGAATACAAGGGTCATGGCAGCTATGTATGGTGTGGGAATATAGTGGCTTTACTCCAAAGCATAGGCTGTTATAATTTGGTGCAGATTAATAATTCTGCATCTGTATGGAAACAGCGGCTTATTGATATAGCTAAGCAGACAGATCACGCAGTCATAAATTCCCTCAAGTTTATAACTCTGTACCCACAGTTACTCAAAACATTTGATTTGGTGGACTATTTGGTCCTTTTAACTTCATTCCATCTTATTCCTCTACGAGGTTTCAAACTTTTGACTCAGCATTTTTACAGGGAAGGTTTAACCAAAGATCTTTGGAACATCGTCTCTGTCTCTGTCCTCTTGACCAGATAGAGACATTGGACCTGTTGCAGAGTAATAACTGATTCGCAATCAGTAAGGACAAATGCAGCTGAAGGTTTAAAACAGAACTTTACTTAAGCTTTCCAGTCACAGATCCTTAGTTGCATCTAACTAGTAGTAAGATAAAATGGAGACTGAGACAATGGGTGAAAACAGACATGATGCTAACCACCCGTTAACCACCCTTAGTGGTTATTTATGCATGTTGCAGGGCTATATTGGTGCCTTATGCAGCCCTGCAGCATGCATAAATGACCACCAAGGGCAGTTAAAGGGTGGTTAGTGTCATGTCTGTTTTCACCCAATGAGAGGGAAGGGAAGAAGGAGTGGTTACACAAAGGAATTCAACTGTAAAACCCCATCTCCCTTCCATGTACGCATAAACAGCAGCGCCATCTGGCGGCTCTATAGTCAATCACTGTTCTTAATAGGTCGAGCCCCGCCTGCCCTTCTCCCCAGACTTGCTGCCCTTGGATATTATTTGCTGGCTGGGAGGGAGACACTGGGACCCTGAGCCCGATCCCGGAGGAATCCCGCAATAGATCATTTTTGAAGGATTATGACATGGCTAGGTTGGCACTGAGAATTGCCCTCCTCTCCACTACCATAGCAGTATTATTATTATAATATTATTATTATTATTATAAACATTTGTATAGCGCCAGTCGTGGGACCTGGTGCTGTACAGACCATAGAAATAGACGCTGTCCCTGCCTGTGGCTTACAATCTAAAAGACAAAAAGGGGGGTGGGGAGACAGGGGAGAAGACAAACAAACATTCAAGCGGATGCGAAGTCTCAGGCGCGTGTGCTTGGCTTGGTTACAATCAGGTTACAGCCGTCTGCAGAGGAGGGCAGATAGTACAGCGAGGAAAAGGTGGGTCTTGAGGAGGGATTTGAAGGAGCGGAGGGAGGGGGCAAGGCGGATGTGGGCAGGGAGGGAATTCCAGGCATGGGGGGCAGCAAGGGAGAAGGGTCGACAAAGTCCCGTCCAGTGGAGCTATTTCCAGGCAGTGAACAGCCTGGTGAATCCGGGCTGTCTCTGTCCTGTGGTTGAGTCATCTTCCTGCTGTGAGGAATTTAATACCTACTTTGCAGACAAAATCACCTCATATTCACCTCAACTTGGGGGTTGCTACTTCTTTGGCAGAATCAGAGTTTGGGACTGTGGAGGCTCAATCTTGTCCTGTTTATTTGAATCAGTTTCAGTTGCTGTCACCTACCGAGGCAGGGAATGTCCTTGAGGTAATGCGAACAACCAGTTGTAAATTAGATCCTTGCCCGTCTTGGTTGGTGAAAGCCAGCCGGGAGATACTGGGGCCTTTGCTGGCTGGGATTGTCAGTGCCTCCTGACAATCCCGGGAGGACAATTTTGGGAGGGCAGGGAACCAGAAACCCTCAAATGGCAACTGTTCAGCCCCTGCTCAAAAACCCATCACTTGACGTTGACTCCTTGGGCAGATATCACCCCATCTCTGTCATGGGAGTGAGTATGAAGGAACCAATAGCCAAAGGATGACAGGGGAAGGGGTCCGGGGTACCCAGGAGTGGGGATCACCAGGAAGGAAAACCTCTCAGTCAGTCTCCTCAGTCTGTCAAGACAGTTCTCGTCCTTGCCACCGGGTAACCCAGCCTCAGAGGAGGGGACTCATCATTGAGGTGATTCTAGTGAGAGATGGAAGCAGCTGAAGCTAGGGAGGAACCGGAAGCCTTAGAAAGCAATCAGAAGTGATACAGAGAAATGGGTGCAAGGTAAGGACCAAGGAAGAAGGACATCGGGCCAAGAAGGAAAGCCAGCTATGGGAAGAACTGGGCAACGCAAGACTCAGGAAGGATGGGCGACCAGGGGGGAATCCGGACCCAAGAGATTAGGGGAACCCTGCACAAGGGCAACAGAACAGGACAAGGCAAGGAGTGAGGGGAGGAGGGACCCAAGACCCAGACAAAACAGAGCCAGGCAACAAGGGGGAAGGGAACCCTAGATTAGGACAAGGTGGGTAAGCCAGGACAGGACACCGGCTAGGGAGTGGGGTTCTAGCAATGCAAGGGATCTCAAGACCAGGGAGCAAGACTATGTTACTGCGGGAAAACTAGGAAACAAGAGTATGGCAGAGCAGGAGGGCTCGGGGCTAGGAAGCAGAACTCTGGTAACCGAAGTCCCAACTGGAACCAGGCTGCAGGGAACCAGAGCTATGGCCAGGGAGGAGAGATGGGGAGGGGCAGGACTAAAGAGGACAAGACCTATGCCCTAAAGGGAAAGCAAGATTATGAGGCATAAACACCACAACATACACTGAGTCACAAGGAGGGAGACCAGGATCCACAAAAGAGAGGGGAGGGGAAACACAGCATCATACCCTACACACAAAGGGAAATAGCAAGGTTAGTATGGAAGACCACAGCAAAGAAATCAGTAGGGAGGGAGGGACTGACCCACCCAGCAATACACACACTGGTAAGAGCAGTTGCTCCCACAGCATCTTGTGGCCACACCCAGGCTTAAATGCCAATGGTGGCCAATCAAAGCTGAGAGGCAGAACAAGGGAGACAAGGTGTAGCTGGGGAAACGGGCGTGGCCACACCAGGGAAGCAGAGGCACAAGGATTAACATAGAAAGGGGAAGCTATCTGATCAACACCATCTGAGGTGGCACTAGCCTCTAAGGCAGCGCCTCCCAACACCTCCCCCCCCCCCAGCCGTGACAATCTCTAACCTTCCCTTTTTAGGGAAGGCTATTGAATGAGTGGTTGCCAGGCAGCTACAGGGACATCTAAATGCAATTGGATTCCTGGACCCATGTTAGTCTGGCTTTCGTCCTGGGTTTGTGACATTAGTCGACGATCTTCGTCATGAAATTGACAAAGGATATTGTGCCCTGTTGATCCTTTTTGATCTTTCAGCGGCCTTTGATACAGTTGACCACGAGGTATTGCTGACATGGCTGTGAGACCTGACAGGGGTTTGCGGAATGGCTCTAGAGTGGTTCCATTCATTCCTGTCAGGGAGGTTCAGCAAGTGGTGATGGGTGATTGTTCCTCTTCCCCACCCCTTTCTTGTGGGGTCCTGCAGGGATCCATTCTGTCTCCCCTCCTGTTCAATGTGCATTAAGGCCCCTGGGTGACATCGTGTGTAGATTTGGGGTGCATTGTCTTCAATATGTGGATGACACCCAAATCTACTTATCTCTTTCATCTGACCCAGGCCCTTCTGTTTCAGTGCTTACCCAGTGCCTGGCTGCTATTGGGGACTGGTTGCGGGTGAGCTGTCTGAAGTTGAATCCAGACAAGACTGAGGTTATGATGGCTGGCCAGCCCTGTGACCTGGGGGGGCGGGGGCTCAGGTTCGTAGCCTTGGGGTGCTCCTGGATCTTCAGCTGCACCTGGAAGGTCAGGTTGCAGCCATAGCGAGGAGTGCCTTTCTCCAACTCCATCTGGTGAGAAGGCTTTCTTTCCAATGTGGATTTGATCACCGTCATCCATGCCTTCATTACCTTGAGGCTGGACTACTGCAATGTGCTGTACGTGGGGCGCCTCTTGATGGACGTGGGTCACCAGGAGCACATTACACCAGTGCTTAAGAGTCTGGACTGGCTGCCGATAGTGTTTCGGGCACAATTCAAGGTGTTGGGCCCTACATATCTGAAGGACCGTCTTTCTCCTTATGTCCCTTTACAGTCCTTAAGATCTGCCGAGGCTGCCCTCTTGCGGGTTCCATCACTGGCTCAGTTTTACATGGCTCGTGCCTGCAGAGAGGTATTCTCGGTGACTGCGTCACAGCTTTGGAACTCCCTTTCCTTGGAGGCTCGCCTGAGCCCTAGTTTGTGTGTCTTCCAGAGGCAGCGCAAGACCTTTCTATTTGGCCAGGCATTCAGCGTGCAGGGATAGATTGTGGAGGAGGGTGATGGGAGTGTTTTTTGTTTTTTTGGGTTTTAATTATTTATTTTATATTTGTATTTTATGTATTTATTGTAAGCTGCCCTGAGCCTCAGGAGATAGGGTGGGATATAAAAATAAATAAATAAATTGACAGAGTTTTGGTTTTTTAAAACAAAAAAACCACAAAAACTGGTGCCTCTGTTTTCTCAGTGGCAGCAGCAGTTATGATTAAAAAAAACAAGCGATGATGATGATTGACTGATAAAGATGACTCCTCCAAATTCTAAGCAGAACCAAATCCTCAGAAGAGATGTGAAGAGCCCAGCAGCATCAGTACAATTTTAGAAGAGGGCCCCTGAAAATGAAGGGTTTTTTAAAAATGACAACAAAAACTAAAATGAGCCTTCTGCACACCCCTAGCAGATTTGTGTCTGTGCCCTCATCTCACTCATCCCTTTGCTCGCCTTTTCAATCACGCTGTCTGACTGCTTAAACTGCTGCCAGAGGCAGGCCCAGCGCCTGTCCTCCTGCTGACGGGCCAGGCACATTTTGGCAGCAAAGGCCTTGCAGTCTGCAGCATTCTGCTGCACCAGCTGCCTATGCTCCCTGGCCATGCTGTTAATGGCACTGCGGAACTTGGCTGCCCGCCATGTGGTCTCCCCAAGCAGTTCCCTTGCCAAATCCTCCCTGCACCGCCAGTTGCAGACCCATAGGTCATGATTCCACTGGGCACTTGTGGCTTGGGGTTCCATCTGGACCCGTTGCACTGGGAGACCTGGAGCAAGGCAACAAGAAAAGCCATTCGTTCAGACCACCCCACCCACCTTCCTGCCTTGGTGTGTCAGACCTCCACCCGCACAACTTTCAGCCCTCCGCCTGCCCAAAGGGAAGCAGGAATGAATACCTGGCCTATGCAGCTGCTCAGTGGTTGCTACAGCGGGATCCCAAAGATATTTATTTTTTATTTATTTTTATTTATTTAAAATTTATATCTGACCCATAGGGCCACGAACAACACTCAGTAAATTAAAAAATAAATAAATTTTAAAATACAATACAATGTGGGGACCTCCCCCCACCCCAATCGCCAAAAGCCTGACGGAACAGCCAGGTCTTACATACATGCTGAAACAGCAGGAGAGTGGGAGGCAACTGAGCCTCCTCTGGGAGCGAATTCCACAGCACAGGGGCAGCCACCAAAAAAGATCTAACATCGGTGGCCACCCGCCTCGCCCGGGGAACCTCCAAAAAGGCTCCCACGGACGATCTCAAGGGTCGCACAGGCACATGGGGAGTGAGGCCGTACCGCAGATAAGCAGTTCTCCTGATCACTGTAGAGGAGTGAAGAACATACAGAAATTAACCACCATTATTTGCGCCTTCCCCCCCAGTTGCCATTCTGACTTACACCCCCCACCAGGTAGGGTGTAAGTCAGAATGGTAGGTGTGGGGGGGAGGCACCATGGCAGGATGGTGCCTCCCCCCCCCCACACCCCCACACCATCCTGCCATGGTGCCTTCCCACACCTACCATTCCCATCCTGTGCAGCTCTTTTCCAGTGATTTTCCTGCTGCTCCTCCTTATTCTCCTGGTCACCTGTCAACACAGTAACAAAAAAATAATGAAGTAAAAATAAATGGAAGCCTTTATCGTGCAGCTGTGTAAACACAAACACCCCCCACCCTCCCACAACTCAGTGCATTAACTTACTGTTCTTCTCTGTTTCTACCACCTCCTCTGCAAAGGTGGCATCTGGGTCCTCCGTGCCCTTGACGAGAACCTCTGTTGGCTCCTTTAACAGGGGCTGGCTCTCAAGCTCCAGGGGATAGATTGTAAGAATCACAGTGTCCATGTTTGCATTGACAGGTGCGAACTCAGGGCTGGGGACAGGCATGGAGGATGTTCGTTGGTGGTTGCGGCTTTTCTGGTAGGACTGGGAGCGGTTGGAGCAGGAACCTTATCCATCTGCGTCTAGCCCCTAGCAAAGGCACAACCCTACAAACGGGATGCAACGATGACTCCATCCACACAGAGGATCCAGTCAAGGAGCTTGCAATAGGGTGATATTTGCCACAGCCAGAGGTCAAATTTTTGTCCCGAATCTCTTTGTATCTGTGCCTCAAGTCCTGGACTCGCTACCAGCACTGGTTCATGTCCCAGGTGTGGCCCTGATTTGCCATTTAGACTGAGATCTCTTGGAACATAGCCTCACTTTACCAGAGCATATTGGACCCCCCTAAATCGATGTAGACAGTGTTCTCTTCCTTGATCAAGGGAATGCATAGTTGACAGGCGGATTGGTAGGTGGAGAGTGACCGTCATTGAATGGTGGTGGTTGTGGTGCTGTTTGTTGCCTGGCTGTCGGTTTGAGCCATGGTCCCAGTGATGGTAATCCTCCGCAAGTCATTATGGAGCATGCAATGGCTCAGAAAGAACAAGCATTGGGTGCGTACTGCCAACCAGGAAGACCTGGGGGAACACATGTTTGAAAATGGTGTGGTGGAGGATATCACATGCATGTCAGTGAGACAGAGAGTGGAAGTGGGGCAGAAGTGGTCACTCCGCAGAATGCACTAGGGTCTTTGCCCACGATTCTATGGTGCTGACAAATTTGTATGCGTGGAGGCTGCATGCAACCTAATTGACGGGATGTGGATATATGGACATACATTAGCCCATGTTTGCCCACATGGTGGGCTCTGCATGCTCTGGGCCATGAGTGGGGGCTGTGTGTCCAGTGGGTGGTGGCCAGATGGTCATTGGGAGCAAACACCTAATAAACAGGCAGGTGGACACCCACCTGGTGTGGGCTCTCATCTCATTTCTTAACACCCTGTGTCAACATTTGTTGAAAGACTAAACATATAAGAGAAACAATATTCAGATCACAGCTACTGAAATGTTAAATAAACATGTTACGCTGCCATCTGGTGGATGCCTAGAGTGTACCAGTAGCTAGTGTTCATAAGAAGTTTAACAAATTGAGCCCTAGAGAGTAATATCTTTGTTTTATTTAATTTTCTTCAGTTTGAATTTGACTCTACTACCACACTCCTCAAAACATTTAGTACTGGAGCTAAGTGCTAGCTAGCATGGATGATAAATGTCTTATGGATCTCACTGTACCTCTTTTGCAAAAGCATACATGCACGTGATTCGAAGACTGCAGGATAACATTGTCTGATTATTTCCCATATTCCCTGATTTCTAACTGAGGGTCATGCATTGGAGACACGCCTACTAAAACCCTCATATGCTAACACCTGCCCCTCCTGGCATACAAGGGGAAGGATTAGTACAAGAAATAATGGGTGAAAACAGACATGATGCTAACTCCACTTTAACACCATTTAAACATTTTGCAGGGGTCAAGCGTTGCCAGCACAAGGTCTTTGCACTCCTGATTTTGTGTCCTGTGATGGCTTCTTGGTCTCAGGAATGGCAAGCCACAATATAGGCCATTTTTACATGGACGTCACCCACCCATGAACACCCATAAACACCCGTCGGATGCGTATGAGAGTGCCCGTGTAAACGTGCACGAGTGGGTGGGTGCACGTTCACGACCCACCCACCAACACCCATGGAACAGCTGGGAAGGAGCCGGCATGCTCCGTGGGTGGAGATGGGTGTTCAACAACCACCTGTCTGTGTAAAAACCAAAACACCCACAGGAACGGGTCTGCCGAGACCACAGAGAGATGGCTAGAGAGGCCACACAGGGGGCCCCACGCAGACACGCCCACCCGTGGAGACTCAGGACGCCTGCCCGGGAGCCCTCAAAAGGGATCCAAAACAGGACATGGGTGCGCTGGCTCCCAAGATGTCTGGAAGGAAAGCCTCCAACAAAATGAAGGGAGTCAGCACTGTGACTTGTGCGGGATGGGCCAGGGTAAGCAGAGGGACCCCAGGACACCCAGGGGAGGGGGACAGGCCCCACGGGCCAGAGGGGGGAACGTGGGAAGGACCGCTAAACACAGCACACCCATCCCACCACAAGGCCAGGGACAGACTGTGGCACCCGTGCCGACTGCAGCCTCCCACTCCAGCACTGCCATGGGGCACGGGGAAGGGACTTCGAGCGACAGTGAGGTATGTGCGAGGGGACCCTAAGAATCCTGGGAGGGGGGGTGCACATCAACAGCGGAAAACAACCCATGGGAGCCCCAGGACAGCACCTAGACACAGGAGCAATGCACCACCGGGGAGACGGCTGAGGAGGGCCTCCATGACAGCCAGGTAAGGTGTCCATGCCCCCTGGGGGAGCGGGGAGAGATCCCCTCACAAGGGAGCACAGGAGGACTGTGGGGCAGATGCTAAACCCTCTGCAATACCCCCAACAGGAGACGACCAGCTCCGCTGTCACCACAGCTACCAGGCGGGCCCCAAGCCGCCAAGCAGGTAGGCCTCCCACAGGCAGCACCCAAAAGGGGGAGCCCTGGTCAAGGCAGGAGACCAGGGACTTCATACATGTGTGGGGGACCAAAAAGGTCCAGCACGATCTGGTGCACAGCTACAAGACCAAACAGGTCTATGAAGCCATTGCCCAGGAGATGCAGTGGCAGCAGTACAATAGGGATGTCACCCAGTGCATGCAGCAGGCAAAGGACTTGAGGTCCGGATATAAACATATCAAGGACAACAATCTCAAGTCCGGCCATGCCATGCAGACAATGGAGTTCCAGGATGAGCTGGACCGGTTCCTCTGCATGGACAGGGATATAGTCACCTCCCACTTACACAGCACCACTTTCGCCAGGGGCAGGCAGAGGGCGCTTACAACACCACCACCCCCTGCCCGACCCACCGGAGTAGGGGGAGGCCGCTGCCCCTGGTGAGGCCAGTCAGGATGCGGGAGGGGATGTCCCAATCACACAGGGGGAGGAGGCGCCCTGGGCACCTACACACTCAAACATCGCCCTCTGCGTGCACCCACAAAACCGACAGGGCACTGGGTCACAGGGAAGGGGGGTGCACGCGGAGTGGACGGAGACCCGGGATGTCTCCCAGGAAGCGGAGGAAGATGATCCAGGTAGGAATGCAACCAGGGCCTGGTGCCAGCGGGGGGGGGGAGGTCGGGTCTGGGGGGAGGGGGGACGGGCCCCCGCCACAGTGATTGGAGCCGAAGCCAGGCACCAGAGATTGACTGATGGATCCACAGTCTCATTACAGCTCAAGGCGCCCTGGAGGTTCACGAGGAGGAGGTCATGGAAGAGGAGGTGGTCGAAGGGGAACCAGAAGCAACCCCAAGAGCCGGGCGCCAGGACAATGATGGTAGGCCACAACGCACAAGGGATGGGTCCCAGTCAGTACCGGGGTGATGGACTAACAGGCCGGCCACAGGGCCAGCCCCCAGAATCAACCACTCCCCATGCGTGACAGGGAAGGGCTAGTGACCATCATGGGTGGGTTACCGAGCCACACGGGTGAACAGCCCCTGAGGGGTATGCAGGGGGTGGGTCGTAAGGGGTGTCAGACCGAGTGACAGGCCCCTAGGAGGGGTTGTAACAGCACGGTCCCGGGTGAATGCACCCCCTGATATGGCTAGCTCAGTTGCTGGACAGAGGGGACATGTTCCCCGGGACCCCGCCCAACCAGTAACATACACCATTGGGACAGACAGGGAGGAGAGGTAGGCATCCCGAGGTGACAGGGATGCACGGCTAAGGGCACCGAGTATGGACTCGGAAGGCCTGGCATCCTAAACTGTTACAATCTCTTCCACAGATGAGCGCCATGGTCCAGCGAGGGGTGCTGCCACCAGCAGCGCTGAGAGGTATCGGGAGATGCAGGCCCGGAACAGGTGGAGGAGAGAGGACCTCGGCATGGAACTCCTGGAGGAAACCAGGTTAGTTGAGGTGCATGCAGAGGAGCTTGCCCTCATGAGGGAGGTTCAAAGGGGTGGGGGGTGGGAGAGGGACCAGGACATATTGGCAGCCATGCTAACTCAGTCCTGCACCGAGCACCTGTGGGACAGGCGCCAGACTGCCACCCTCCACTGTGAGATGTGGCTCAACAGAGCCAAGAGGGCGAGGGGATGTGTTGCACTGGTGGGGACCTCTGCATGGGCCCTTGACCTCATTGGGGAGGCAGTGGGGCTCCTGCGGAGAGAACTCCGGCAAAACGCACCCCTTCCAGGCCCGGGTGGAGGGATGGCAGCCAAGTACCCCCAGGGTGCCCCTCCCACAGGTGCAGGTGCCCCCCCCCCACACTTCGGCTAACCATGGTTTCCCCAAAGTACCCCTTCACCGGTCTCATTAACCAGGTCCCTTTCCCCCACATAGCCCCACAACAACAGCCCATGGGGCTGCCCTTCCACCCTGCACCCCTCCCGGTTCCTCCACAGCTGCCTCCAAGACCCCCACTCCGGGAACCATGGTCTCCCATGCTCAAACTGGAACCTCCAGGCGACCAACCGCCCATGCCGGCCACCCCACCAGCTCCGGTAAGCCGGACCACTGGGCCGTCAGGAAAGGGGGGGCAGGGGGGAGGGCATCGCTAACAGCAGAGGGATGGACGGAGGGGATACTGTGTGGGGAGCTATGGGAACACTGGGGGCCACAGAAAGGGCCCTGGTGCCGTGGTAACATTGCAAGGCAGGGTGAAACACTGACCTTCTGTTCCATCACCGCAGGGTCCAGCACCCCAGCCCAGTGTGGAGCAGCCTGTGGACAACAGCGAGCCCGGGACATCCGTCCGTCGCTCCCAAAGGACAGCGGCTGCAAGGGCCCACAGGGGAGCGAGCACGGGAAAGGGCCTGCAAACTGTGACCACCCATAGCAGGGTACAGGTCTGCACAGTTACCTCAGTGGAGTACCGGCTATGCCACCGGACAGCCGGTGAAGGGCCGAGGCCTGGTGCGGTTCACCTGCCATGGCTAGAAGGCAGTGGGTGACCCAGTGGCACAGGACACAGGCCTCACAGGAGCGGGGAAACCGTACAATCCAAACACCAGGCCAGAAGTGGATGAGTGAACAGACATAGCAGACTTTATTGTTACCCGTTACACGGTTCTGTGAAGAGTGGGGGCTGTCAACATGACTACTCAGTTGCCTGCCATCTGGGCGACAATGCGCCTACACAGAGCGTTCTGGTTCTCCTCCGATATGTGCCGGAACACACCTCCCTGGACATGTTGGTAGAGGGGCATGGGACCCTCTCTCTGCACCGGTTGGGGGTAGTCAAGGGCAGCTCCCCGGTCTTGCAGATTTATTTATTTATAAAGATTTGTTAGCCGCCCCCTCATGCCTACGGCATCTTGGGGCGGCTTACAGCATAAAAACACACAATAAAATTAATTAAAACAATGTTTTAAAAATACATCCCCCCTCAACATAAAATCTCTTCAAAGAAAAACCCCTACCCCACCCTCCCAAGGCTTGGGCGAACAGCCAGGTCTTGCAGGCTCGCTGAAACGCCAACAGACCTGGGGTCAGATGACCTTCCTTCGGGAGGGAATTCCAGAGCCTCGGCCCAGCCACCGAGAACACCCTCTCCATTGTGGCCCCCCGTTTTACACGGGGGACCTCCAAAAAGGCGCTCCCAGTGGACCGCAGGGATCGCTCTGAGGCATGGAGGGCGAGGCGGTCCCCAAGGTATGTGGGGCCCAGACTGTGTAGGACTTTATAGATCACAGAACGTAATGGCTAAAGGTTACCAACAAATGCAGAAACCAACAAACAAAAGTAACCAAAAGCGACAAAAGACCAGCAATAATACAATATATATAATTTATGTAGACAGAAAAAACAGGATCTAAAATATACAATAGTAAACAAACTGGAACAAAGCAAAAAACTAAGTACAAAGCATGGGTCTAGAAAGTGTAGATATAATCCACATAGGAGACAACAAAGATAAGTAACAGTCCAAGAACAATAAAGGCTATAAATATTCTTCTCTTCAGTCCTCCTCAACGTTTCGCAGATGCTTCTTCAGGAAGCGAAGGATGAAAGGGAAGAGTATCACACTGCACAGAGAAACACTCAGTGAAAAAACTGCAAACAATAACATAATATTTTCATCTTACATGACATAACCAAAAAATCAAACTTACTGAAATTAACAACAAATAAATACTGTTACTCAAAAGCAATATAAAGCTAAGCATACATACATGTGTCAATGTCTACACCGAAAAAATTAATCAACTGAAAGCAACCAAATCCTAATCCCAACTTATAAAAAGGATTCTTTAAACCCTAAAAGGGTTTGGGGTTGCATAAAGAAGGGTTTGATGTTTAAATAATCCTTTTTATAAATTGGGATTAGGATTTGGTTGAACTTGGCACCCTCCGATCGGTGATGAACCTACAGACTGTGAAGGCTGCTGCTGCCACGGGGAGCCACCTCCTGCCCCATTTCATGGTGGATGCGCATATGCGTTCCTGGGGATTCCGCAGGGGCCTCTTCGCCTGGGAGGGACTTGTCCCGGGGCAGCGGTTCCAGGGGCATCCTCCGGCCTCTCCATGAGCAGGGCGTCCTGAACGGCCCCTCCATCGCGTTGCCGTGCCTGCATTATGGGCCGCCTCCACCTTTCACCCCGCTGCTCTGGCCCATGGTGCTGTGTAACCCAGAGGTAGGCTGGCCTGTCAGTCGGACCCCATCACTGTTTCTCTTCACTCCGGCTCCCATCACCCTGTATTACCGAGTGCCTCCTTCCCTCTTGGAGTAACTGCAACGGTGCACCTGTGTGCTGCTTGTGGGGAACGGACACGAGCCCCTGATCGCCCCGTCGCCGGCCTTGGTTTGGCCTTCCCCCCCTTTCACCCCATCATGAATAAAGTCTGCGCCTTTGCCTGTACCACCTTGGGTGCATTTGTGTCCGTGTGCGCCACCAGTCGCCCCTCCCCTGGCTGCTGCCCTGTCCTTGTGTGTTGGTTACTGTGATCGGGGACACTGGCGTTCCTGTTCAGCATGACTGGGGCTGTCGGGTGGCATACAGTGGTGCATGCTGGATTCCCCTGTGGGCTCCAGGTTGGATCATGGGTTCACCCCGGTGGTTGGTGTGGGCCCACCGCATCCCATTGTGAGCTCTGTCCTTCATTTACTGGTGGCTGTCTGGTGTCCTTCTTCCATGTACGGGCACCTTTCCTCTGGCCTACCCCCTGGTTCTCCCTGTGGACATGTGGTGTACTGCCTAGGTGGATTGGCTGGGCAGTCGTGGTGTGCATGTGGAATGTGTGTGCTGGTGATGTCCCATGGCGGTGCTCTCTGTTGTACCCCTGGTGCGCGCGCGGGGGGGGGGGACGGCAGGCTGCGGGCCCCAACCCCTTCGTAGCAGCTAGTGTTGCCCTGGGGGCCTTTGCACTCACGTATTGGCCTGTCTGGCGGGGGATACCCATTGGTTGGTCACCCCGCCTGGGCTGCCCCGCCTTCCACCGCTCCTGGTGCTCCCTGTTGGTTCCCACCATTTGCACTGTAGGCAATGGATGGGCAGCACACAAAACGGGCAGCTGACTGTGAGTGTGGGCAGTGTACGGGCCTGTTGCTGGCCGCCCGTGGGTCCCCTTGGTGTGAGCGGGTGGAGTGCTGGATTGGGTGTCCCTGGCCACTGCATGGGTTGTGCTTGCTGTGTGGTTACCGACCACTGCTGACCCACACCCTTTCCGTGCACCCTCTCCCCTTCTCCCTCTCCCTTCTAGCTACTCTGGTTGTCTTCCTGGCCATTCTCCACCTGGCACAGATGGCCAGGCAGCTGCAGCGTGTGGCCTCAGATCTCCGTGCTGGGGCCCGCCTGTACGATGAGATCAGTGAGTGTGCTATGTGTGTGCCGGGCCCTCTCCCCGGGTGTCTGTTCGGGGTTCCACTTTGTTGGGGCCCACTGTCCTGTCCTGATGACCCCTTCTCTCTATCCCTTAGTGCAGGCGATGATTGCAGAGCGGACCAGGGAGCAGGAGGAGGTTGTGCAGCTGCTCCTGCACCTCCTGGAGCAGGTGTACCGCCTGGACTGTGTCCAGGCAGATCGTTGGAGCTGGGTACGGGGCTGACATCCCTATTGAGGCCAGGGCCCACCCGCTCTCCGTACTGCCTCCCCATCTCCCTTGGACCTTTCCCATATTCCAAGCCCTTCCCCCTTATTAAAGTTGCTTCGCCCCCTTCTCCGGTTGTGTGTCATGTTCCTCTATGTGGCCTGGTCTCTTTTGTGGGCACCTCATGGTGGCTGTGGCACTGTTGCCTGGCAGGAACAGGTTATCCCGTACCCCCTCCCCCTTTCAACGTATGTGCAGCTGCTCTGCTCTATCCTTTGGGCGTCCCCCCGGTTTCCCTGGTCTGGGGTGTTTGTGGCCAGTTGTCCGCCTGTCATGGTTCCCTTCTGTCCCCCACCAGCCCAGTCTCATTCCACCCCTTTCCCCCTGTTCTCTTGGGCTGGGGGTCCATCCCCATGGTTGCTGTCCTGGTGCCCTGACCCCTCCCAGCATTTGTGATGCCCCCCCCCGGTCGGCCGCATGGATCCCTTGTTGGTATGGGGATGCCTGCAGCGGGTTTGCTGCCACTTGGTGTTGTCTGGGCACACACACACCCCATGCTGTTTCCTGCCAGCCTGGCTGTGCTGTGGGCTTCCAGTCCTTCTGGTGTGCCTGCATGTATCCGGTTCCCGGCTCCTTGTCCGGGGGCCTTGGGATTGTGTGGGGGGGGCCTCTGCCGGTGTGTGTGTGTTGGGGTCCCCTGCTGCAGCGGGTCTCTGCCTCCCTCCCCTGTGCCCCTTCCCACCCCGCTCCCTTCGCTGGGTCTCCTCCCCCTGTGTGGTTGTGTTCACGGTTGTGTGTGGGCGGTTTCTGGTTGGGGGGCGGTCTGTGGTGCCCGGCTGTCTGGCCCTGTCATGGGGCTGTCTGCGGTCTGCTACTGTGTGTCTCCTGTCATCCCAGCTCCCTCCTACCCTGTCCGCACAGGGTCTGGTGGTTCATGGGCGGAGCTGCATGGCACAGCTTCATTTGCCCTCAGTCGGCCATGTTGTGCTGTTGCTGTGCTGGGCGGCGCTTCCCCACCATTCAGTGTCTCACGTGTCTGTGTAACTGTCATGGGTATTTGCTCGGTGCTTCTTGGGGTGGGTGTTTGGCCACTGGGTGTGTGCTGGCCCCTGCCCTTCCATCCCCGCCCCGCCCTCCGCAGCACCGTCTGCGTAAACGTCACCCGACTCGGTGTCGCCTGATGTTCGCCATGTGTGCTTGCCCACACATCTCCACCCACCGGGCTGGCGGCAGCGTCCGTGTAAAAAGGGTCATAGGGTTTGACCTTCCTCAGGGAATGACTGTACTCAAGGTGCCTGTCCATGTGCGAAATCTTTTCGGTTGCCCCAGTTTAGGGATAATGGTTTGTACTTTAAACCCAATGATTCAATGATTTATGTAATGTTTTGTCTTTATGTACAATATATGTATGTGTTTTAACTTTGAAATGGCTATGGCGTAAGCTAATGCCTAAATAAATTTATACTATACTGTACTAAACATTTCTTATGCATGTTGCAGGTCTGTACTGGTACCCTATGGAGCTCCGCAACATGAATAAGAAATGTTAAAGCAGTGTTAAAGTGGAGTTAACATAATGTCTGTTTTCACCCAATGTGGTTAGCTAGTTCTGTGTGGAGTGTGGACCATCAGCAAGTTCAAGGGGATAGAATGAGTGTTCCGAAGCAGGGGAAGATGCTTCATGCCCAGAGGGCAAACATCTTGGCATCCTATTCAACTACTCGCTCCTTCCAATTCAGAGACCCCAGTGCATCCTGTTGTAGCCTTGGGGAACATTCACGGTGCTGGCAGAGAAGGTAGCATGAGTTTGACTCTGGCATAGATTCCAGTTTGGGACCCTATGGCACAGACTAAACACCACATAGCTGTCAGATGGAAATTATTTTTAGTCAGTAATATATAAGATATTGTGACAATTATAGCAAAATTCCCTGGACCAATAATAGCAGTTAGCACTAGTGGTGGGACCCCGGGCCCATTACCGGCTACCGGATTTACCGGTTACCGGTTCTACGAAAACCGGATTCCCGGATTAAATCCGGTATGCCGGTACCGGATTTATTTCATTGGTTTCAATGGGG
>QEPC01000858.1:1009790-1025445 GCA_003113815.1 Sphenodon punctatus
CTCGCCTCGCCTCGCCTCTGGCTCTTACTCTGTTCTTTTTGAAAACAAAAAGCCAGGCTGGGCAGGGTGGGTGGGGGGTGTCCCCCCTTCCACCCGTGCAGCCTGGACTCGGGGAGGGTTTTTTTTGTAAAAACTTTTTGGCTGGGGCTTTAAGTTTTTTTACATTGCAGCCATTTTTAAATGGCTGCAATGTAAAAAAATCCGGTACCCCGGAATCCGGTACCGGGTCCAGATTACCGGGTCGAATCCGATAATGCCGGTACGCCCGTTACCGGCATTATCGGATACCGGATTCTACCGGTTTCCCACCCCTAGTTAGCACTGACAAGTCCAATTGAAATGAATGGGATTCATACCCACACTAACTGCTAGTGCATAGAGGATCATAGTTTCTGATCCGAGTCTCAGTTGCATGTATTTTTTTATGCTGCCTACCTGGGAATATTCAGAATCAGCGAGCCAGGTCCACCCAGTCCTGCAATGTGTCATGTCTCCCCACGGTCGACTATGGGGGCAGGGCCGTGAGTGGCGCCCCCATCAGTGGTGGCTGTGGGGAGCCTGGGGCTGACACAGCGGGGCCGGGGCAGATAGGTCCCGCTCCCTGCTCAGTCCACAACGCAGGGGAGGGGTCCTGAGATACTGAGGCTGGGCCTAGCAGGGCGGAGCCACCGGTAGCACCAGACGCTCTGCTCACCTGCGTGCGCGGCTGGGTGGGGCTCCCTGTGGGTAAGAGGGAGGCCAGCAGTCTGTAACACTGCCGGTGATCAGCTTTGCCGTATGAACTAGCCATTAGCGACTGTGTGTTTCAACTGACTATCCTTCAAGTCTGAGAGTGCATGCGAACGATGAGTGAGAGATTGTATGTTTGTGTGACCTGGTTGTTTGTGCGTGTGACTGTGTGGAGTAATTGGTGAAGCCTTCCCTCTTTCTCTTCTGAGACTTGGGCCCCTCCTGTTTCCACTTCCCTAGCCTGATTGCGCCCTATTACCTACCTGTTCCCCTTTCCCTAGAGCTAACCTCACCCACTACTTCACTTTCCTCCCCTTGGTGTGTCAGTGTGGGTGCTTGTGTGTTACTATTGGTGTGTCTGTGGAGCCGGGTGTGAGAGCCCTGAGCTCAGTACTGTCGGGTCACCCTTCCCTGTGTTGGGTCACCCTTCCCTTCCCTGGCCTTCTTCCACACGGGAGTTCTTGAGCCACACAAGATCCCGAGGGATTACTACTACTTTAGGGTGCTGAGCTTGGTGAGTGAGTGTCTGGAAAGGAAACCTCTTCCCCTTTCCTTCTTCGTCCATACCTCCCCTTTCCCTCACACAGTGAAAAAACCTGACAGGGCTGCAGGCATCTGTACCAGGTCTGAAAGTCCATCCTCACCTTGGTTTCCTTCTGCTTTTGATGAGAATCCCAGTTCTTGATTTCGTCCTAGGAATGAGGATGCACTGAGAAGATTCAGCAGCGTCTTGCTATAATTCTCTGCGAGAAACAGCCAACTGGCCACTTGGCATTGAAACTGACAAGTGCTGGCCGGGCGCACTGAGGAGCCCGCCTAAGCCAGCCAGTGCTTATCAGTTACAAAGGCCACTTCCCCCACATACTGCTCATCAGATGAGAGGTGCTGGGTGGGGGTGGGAGCATGCCTGGCTGGCCTTCAACGGACAAGCACCAGTCGGGAGTGCTGGAGAGTACAGCTCAGCAGGAGGCTTTTCACTTTCAGAGGTCACTTCCCTGCTACAGTGCCTATCAGCTGATAGGCACTGTGGGGGAAGTGCCCAACTAGGGGTGTGGAAACTGTTTGGTGTTGTTTTTTTAGTTACTAAAGAAGCAAATGATGTTTGTTCGCCTTCATTCACTTTTGTTAAAAAACCACAACATTTAAAAATCATTGTGCATGTGCAAAAATGGCTCCTTGACCATTCTGTGCATGTGTGCCCTTTTCCAAGATGGCGATGGCAGCATCGCTGCCATTTTGGAAAAGGGCAGCTGGTCTGTGCATGTGGCCGATTTTTCCAAAATTGCAGCAAGACTGCCACTGCTGTTTTGGAAAAGGGCACGCACGTGCAGAACAGTCTGGTGGCTATTTGCGCAAGCACAATTATTTTTTATTTGTAATATTTTAAAAACAAAATATGTAATAAAAACGAATGGGTTTTTGACAAAAAACTGAAAATGAATGCATTTTTGTAAATGCAAACTAAAACAAAAATGAAGGGGGGGGGGGGGGCGTCTGTTTTGCACACCCCTATGCCCAACTGATCTTTGAAAGTGACAAGGCCCGGCCGGGAGTGCTTGTCAGTTCCCCAGTGCTCCCGGCCAGAATTTGTCATTTGCAAAGGCAGCTCCCCCCATATACCGCCACCTATCAATTTGACAAATATCGAGATTTTGTACTGGAATCAAGGAACAACCAAGAACTTGATTCCAGTTCTTGAAATCTCAATATTTCTCACAAGAAGCAAATTTGCTTCTCCGGCACAAGGTCTTCCCCACAGGGGATTGCTGGGTAGCATTGGGGCACTACAGGTTATTACTCTTTTGGGAATCCCCCAGCAAACCTTTTCTATTGCTGTGTCGTGTAAAACTAGAACATTTATTATTCACCGTAGACTATAAAAGCTTTAAAAATAATGCCTTCTTTCTGGCAGCAAACAAATAAATTGGCTGAACTTAGTGGGAAACCTTTCTATATTTGTTCAGTTTCTATTGAAGTGCAAACGGTCATAGCTATTCATAACACCCAGAGTTTAATTTTCTTGGAAACAAACAAGCTGAAATCCATTATGATGCACTGAATTTGAAAAGAAACGTTGAACTAATATCAAGATCAACAAATTGCTTAAATAAATCTACATGTCCTAACATCTTTTGTAAACTAGACTTTTCTGTTTGGTGGGCTAAATTATGTAACTTGAAACTTTTCAGTGTGATTTCTGGTGTAATTATAATGGTTCTACACAATTAAACTCTACCAACAAGCTTCTGACTGACTGGGAAAAAAAAAATGTCCTTTAGATCTGGGTACGGGTTTCTTTACAAATCTTTCAAACTGAAGAACTTAAAGAGAACTCAGGCTGAAGCATAACAGCAAAACGTTCTTCAGATGGTTAAATTAAAGGAGCAGCTTCATTGTTATAAACACCTGGTTAGCACATCTATAGCCAGTGCCAGATTAAAGGAAAAATAAACAGAATTCAGGTTTATCAAATGCAGAGTTCTCGCTTATTACACCAGCCCATTCTAATTACCATCATTTCTAAAAGCAGTTATGCCACTTTTCAGCTACAACACTCCCCTAACATCAGGATGCCTTTTAGAAGTAAAAATAGCTTTGTAGAACTAAGGGTACATTCATAAAAACCCCAGTCATGGGGAAAAGGCAGTACTCCATGGGTCCTGAAGGGGTTCACCACACTAGCAAATGCCTGCACATTTTGTCTGAACCTTTTGCCTGAACCTTGGGGGGAGGCATAGTTCAAGTGGTAAGAGTGTGTGCTTTGTATGTATAATGTCCCAGGTTCAATCCTTAGTATCTCCACATCAGGACCCCTGGTAGCAGGCCTGGGGGAGGCCCCTGCTGGGGGCTTGGAGGGGTCTCAAGTAACATACCAGGATGGCCTGTGCCAGAGACCCTGGAAAAGCCAGATTTGGACCCAAATTTGAACCCCCTGCTGTCATGTCAGGTTGTGACAATACTGGGCTAAGATGGACCATTGGTCTGACTCAGGCAGTTTAATTTTTTTTAAATGTTCTTAACTTATTTGTCTTCATCCACAGGGAAGGACTGCTTCATAGGGTTTCCCTAAATGTTTTAAAATTAATTCTTGCATTCCCACTCTCCTGTTTTTCATCTCCTGATTTTTACTTCTATTTTAAAAGTCCTTAGTGTACCTATTTTTAATACTAGACTTTTCCTGATGGATAAATTATTCTTGCAACATGTTTCTTAAGTGGCATGAGAAATTAATCCAAATTACAGACATAGCAGTAGCCCTATGCTTATAGTTAAAGTTACCCAATGCTTCTATTTACACCACCGTATTTTCAATTGCTTACAATTTTTAAAAGTATCTTTATTGCAATAACACAGTTTTACAACCATTTCATGTAATATATCAAACAATAACATTTGAATCAAACCAAATAATTTGTGCTGTGCTTTTTCCATTTCTGTTGCCTTGCTTGCTATACAAGGTGATCACTCTTACAAAAGTTTAAATCTACAGTTGGGTCCAAAAGAAATTGTCTTGTAAAAAGAGTCTTGCATCTTCATCGGGACCGGAGGCACTTGGAATAAGGAAGCTATGTTGCCACAAATTGTTCCTAGCAGTTGTTGAGTCTGGCCTGAATCTTCTCCATTGCTGAAACATAGGCCTTTTTTACACAGATGTCACCCACCCATGAACACCTATAAACACCCATCGGATGGGTGTGAGAGTGCCCGTGTAAACATGCACGAGTGGGTGGGTGCGCGTTCATGACCCACCAACTGACACCCACCAACACCCATGGAGCAGCCGGGAAGGAGCCGGCATGTTCCATGGGTGGAGATGGGTAGAGGTGTGTGGAGATGGGTGTTCAACACCGGCCTGTCCGTGTAAAAACCAAAACACCCACACCCACGGGAACGGGTCCGCTGAGACCACAGAGAGATGGCCAGAGAGGTCACATAGGGGCCCCCACGCAGACACACCCACCTGGGGAGATGCCGGACGCCAGCCCGGGAGCCCTTAAAAGGGACCCGAAACAGGACATGGGTGTGCCGGCTCCCAATATGTCTGGAAGGAAAGCCTCCCAACAAAACGAAGGGAGCGAGCGCCATGACTCACACGGGATGGGCCAAGGTAAGCAGAGGAACCCCAGGATGCCCAGGTAAAGGGGGCTGGCCCCACAGGCTGGGGGGTGGGAACGTGGGACAAATACAGCACACCTGTCCCACCACAGGACTGAGGACAGACCGCTGCGCCTGCGCCGACCGCAGCACCCCAGCACAGCCACGGGGCACGGGGAAGGGAGTGTGAGCGACAGTGAGGTATATGTGAGGGGACCCCAAGAACCCGGGGAGGGTGGGTCCGCACATCAACAGTGGAAAACAACCCAAGGGAGCACAGGACGGGCAGCTGACAGCTAACGGTTTCAACCCCCACCCCCAGGACAGCACCCAGACACAGGAGCAACACACCACCGGGGAGACGGCTGAGGAGGGCCTCCATGACAGCCAGGTAAGGTGCCTATGCCCCCCAGGGGGATGTCACGGAGAAGGGGTGATTTAGGGTAAGGATTTGAAAGGGGGTTGACACTTGCCCACAAACTCTCTCCTATGCTCCCCGGGGGGAATACCCCCCTGCCTGGTTCCCTAGGTCTGCTCACAGGTGAATGTTGCCCATCAGGATAATAGTTTGGCCCTTAAAATCCACAAGGGATTAGGCCTATCTCATCATAGGGCGCCGGATCACCTGTGCTGTGTACTCCTCCTCTCCTACCTCCCACCTTGCAGACACACCTCAGATAATCCACAGGAAAAGGGAAGGAAGTGCACACAGTGGGGGGATCCAGGGACAGGGTTCCAGGGACAAAGGGAGGGGGGGAAGCCCAATCCTCACAGGAGGGGAAGGGGGCGGGGAACCCCGAGGAGGGGAAGGCTGACTCACTCCCTTTCTGCCCCAGCAATCCACACGTAGAGTCACTTATCCGTATAAAGGAAGGGAAAGAGGGGGGCAGGCTCTCACTCTCAAGCACTCACCTTCCGAAGCACTTCGCACAGACGTTCCAGGAAAAGGGAAGGGGAACAAGCAAGTTCTGCAAGCACCAGCTCAAGACTCTCCTTCTCAGTCACAGGGGGGGCCAGTCTAACAGATCACCGGCGCTGTGTCCCAAGCAGCGCCGGTGTTTAAAGCAAAGGCCACGCCCCCCTGACGCGCTTGAAGCCGCGCTGAGTGGCGGCGTGCTGGAAGCCCCGCCCCTGTGCTCTGTGTAGCATCCGGGAGCGGAGGGGTTTGTTGGGGCTGTTGCTGGGCAGCCGTCACTTCCGGGGTTGTCAAGGTGGGTGGGCTTTGTTGTTTGTGCGCTGAGTCTGCTGTCAGGCGCTCCTGTCGCGGAGCTTGTTGTTGGGGCTGCCGGCGGCGCGGCAAGGTCTGGGGGCGGAACCTGACAGGGGAGCAAGGATCCCCCCACAAGGAAAGTACAGGGGGGCTGTGGGATGGATGCTAACCCCTCTGCAATAACCCCAACAGGAGATGACCAGCTCCGCTGCCACCACAGCTACCAGGTGGGCCCCAACCCACAAACTGGTAGGCCCCCCACAAGCAGTACCCAAAATTGGGAGCCCTGGTTGAGACAGGAGACCAGGGACTTCATACATGTGTGGGGGGCCGAAAAGGTCCAGCACAACCTGGTGCGCAGCTACAAGACCAAACAGGTCTATGAAGCCATCGCCCAGGAGCGATGTTAGAGTGTTAGAGTGTCTGAAAAGGACCATAAACAAACCCACAAAGGTAGAACTAATGCCCACCCCCCCTTCCTCAGCCATACTGAGGAGGGACCTTAGGGGGTGGGTTGAGCAACTTTCCCACTTGTGTGCCTCTCAAAAAAGAAAAACAAGAGACGTGTCCTCTATCTCAAGTTCTTATAGGCTCTGATACCCAAAGCGTAGTGCCAGCAGAAATTCACTAAAATGAATGGGACCTGTACTAGGCAGTGCCTTGAAGATCAGAGCCATGGTCCTTGTTTTCCTCTTTGAATAACAAACTCGCATACCATCCCTCAAATACTGGTCCCAGTACATTGGTATAACCTATACTATTTCTTTATCATAACATTGAATTTTCTAGATGAAACATGTGTCTTTATGGGGGTGGGGAACTGGAGCAAAAGGGCAGAGAGGTTTGCAGGGCTAGCGGTTGTTGGGGACATGGGGGATGCAAAACTGTGGGGAACATGGGGCTGGACTGTGGTGTAACAGGTTGCAAGAGCCTGTAGGGATTTGTGAGCAGAAGAGGAAAGGAGCTGACAGGAACCAATGGGGTTGAGGGGTAGTAGAGAGGTTGCTTTCTACCCCGTTGGTGGTGGTGATGTCCTTCTTCAGAGAGCTGCATTTGATTCTATAACTTTTCCAGAAACTGCTTGCACCTGTAGTTAAAAAGGCTGTTCAAACAGCTCTCTCAAGTGCAACATGTGCTCTTTATAGGGAGTACCTTGTAGGGCAATGCATGTCCTTCTGCTCTGATACAGTCATTATTATCTCCAATTCCAATTCCATCACCAAGACATGCTTTGGCACCAGCTCCTTGGTACCCTGCAGCAGCACTTCTTCAAGTTTCAAGGTTGGGGTCTTCATTGGCACCAAGATCCCCAGCGTTGGTACTATCCTTGCGTTCACAGTTTCAGATGATGCACTGCAACCCTACCAACCAAATCTTCCTGATCAGGAAGACTTTAAGTAGCCATCCAGTATAAATCCTGACAGCCACCACCACATACATTCCTCAGGGGCCTCATCATCAATTGTTTCCAGGGATTGGCTCCACATAAACCTATTGAAGTTCAGAGCAATATGCTGGTCTCTGAAAAGTTTCTGGTGCTAGATCTAACATTAAGTAGGGTAGCGATACCGCCCCTTTAAAAGAGGACACTTCTGAAAAATGCATGTTGCAGGGCTGCATTGGTTCCAGTGCAGCCCTGCACCATGTATTTTTCATGTGTCCTTTTTAAAGGGAAGGTATGGCCACCATAACATTAAGTTGAACAAGTCTTCATCAATAAGCATGCACCATGTATTACCTGTACCAGCAAGGAGGGCCCATATATGTTCTCTTATCACAGGAGGCATCCAAGCTGTGGCAATGGTGTATAACGAATAACTTTCATCCAGTAGAGATTCATCTTCTGGGAACCAAGAACCAACTTTTAGATTCGTGGAGCAGATGGCTACAAGGACAACACAAGTAGCCCTAGAAAGGCATGTGAACTGGTACTTTCAATTTTCCACCAGTGGAGTTGTTCCCAGGCAGTCTTTCTGCTACCGGTTGACAAAAAAATTCCTCTGTTTTTTTATCAGGGCAGGCAAGGACCTGGGCTTCCTAGATGTATTTGTGATTTAATGGAGAAAACACTTCCTGCATGTTTCCTTCTCTAGTTGTCTTCAGAGTCCTCAGGAAAATCAGGGCAGATAGAGCCAATATGATATTAGTTGCCCCACAGTAGTTAAAGTAGCATTGGTAATGTATTTCAGCTCTGCACTGACACTCCAAGGACATTCCCCAGGTTTCCAGATCTGTTTTCTTAAGATTCATACCATCCAGACCTCAACTCAGTACATCTGTCAGTTTTGAGACAGGTAGAACAACCCTCCACCAACGAAGTCAATGGGAGGCCCTTTTCAAACGGGCGTGGGTGCGGGAGGGGGATAGGTGTGCGGCACGATGCAGGGGCAGCGCGTGGGTGGCGGTTACACAGGCGCACACCCATCTCCACCTATCCCACTCACACAGAGCAACGGCCGTTTTTGCCAGTTGCTCTGTGCATGGGGGTAGGTGGAAATGGATGTTACGTGGGAGTGCACACACGCACCCTCGCACACTTACCGTGGTGTTTACATGGGACTCACACACACAGGCACCCACGTGTGCATTGCGTGGGGGGCGTCTCGTGTAAAAAGGGCCGGGGTTTTGCTGTTGACTTCAGTGGGTGAAGGATGTGCTCAAATCAAATTTTATGTATGCTTGGCCGAAGACCATTGTAAAACTATAAAAATAGGCTATAGCCATGCAAATACTATACAGATAAGGAACATTTAGTTCAGAAAGGTTTACAAAACATCAAAGACATGCTATCTTATTAAAATCATTTGTTAGTATTGTTACACAGCATTTGGGATCAACCACAAGCCTGATCCTTACATATTATGACAAATCTCCCATAATATATCCCTCCTGAATCCCACTCAGGTCCAAGGACCACATCCAGTATAGTACCTTTAAATTCTAATTCAAATATCAGTATCCAGGAACTTAACAAATTTCCCTCTAATTTCAAAAGCTGCTATTAGGAAACTAGCCACTGCTTGAGTCCTAGTTGGATCCCTACCTGCCAACAACAATTGAGCAATCCCATGATTGGACTTTCCCGAGAAAAGATTCAGGAAAATGGCCAAGTAGCGCCTTCTTGGTTCATTATATAGCTGACACTCAGTTAAAATATGCATCACTGTTTCAGCTGTCTGCATATCAAAAGGGCATAATCTATCAGCATATCCCACTTTGGCAATCCTGCCTTCCAAGATTTTAGTAGGGAGTGAATTTAGTCGTGCAGTAATAAACAGATATCTCGCTCTAGCTGACTGCAGTTGTATTAAATAAGCTGCCATTTCATCATGGTGGTCTGGCATGAGATTAAGATAATCTCTTAGAAAGGAAGTATTACTTATGGTAGCAATGTTCTGTTGTCTCTCAACATCACAAATACGCTGGAGTACCTCAGATTTAACCTGAGAGACTCCTTTTACGGCAATATAGTCCTGAGAGAAACCCAGATGTGCTAAATAGGCTTCCATATCTGCAATTCATGCGCTCTTAAATGGATCGTCCCTAATCAGGCCAAGCAAGGAACTTGTCGAGAAAAAAATCTGCAACCACAAATTTAAAGCCTCCCTTCTTGCTACTGCTTCCCAAGTGGGTTGCCCAGTTTCCAAACTAAGGGCAGCAGAAGGAATTCCCCTTGGGGTTCTTAATATTCTCTGGATAAACTTGTTACGTGGGATACTTAGTCCTTGGGGGGGTGGTATGGCCCAAAGGCCTGCACCATAAAGAAACATAGATCTAACTTTGGCATTGAGCACCCTCATGGCCCATATCAAAACAGTTCTCCCCAGATGCCCAAAGATCCTTAGTATTGCCAAAGGGGCCCCAGCAATGTTCTGTTTGGCCTGCAAGAATTGTTTTGTCCATTTGAGGTTCTGCTGGAAAGCTAAGCCCAGATATTTGAAGGCGGATACTTGTTGAATATCGTGGCCTTCCATCCCCCACGAAAATACTTTACAGGCCCTTGAAAATACAAGAACCTTAGACTTCTCATAATTTATTGAAAGGTTATTTTGGGAACAAAATTGGGCAAAAGCCACTAACTGCCGTTACAACCCATTAGGCGTTAATGACATTATTGCTAGGTCATCTGCGTATAATAAAGATCCCACCACCCTAGAAACTAGTTTGGGTGGGTGGAAATTATCCTCTGCCAATGCTGGGACCACCTCATTAATGTATACATTAAAAAGTGCTGGGGCCAGCAGGCACCCTTGCCTAACAACCCCTTTTCTGAGGGGAATTTTCTTTGACACATGTCCTTCACTATCCAGTTTGACAACTAGGCTAGATTGCCCATGTACAACCTGTAGCAAGAAGAGTAACCGTGGCTCAATTTCTAATGCTTTAAGTTTCCTCCAGAGTATCTCCCTGTCTACTGAATCGAACGCTGTTCGAAGATCCATAAATGCTACAAATAATCTTCCATTGCGGACAACATATTTAGAGACTAGGTGATAAAGAACCATGCACTGTTGCACGGTTGATTTCCCCTGCTGGAATCCAGCCTGCTCTGGATGGATGACCTTATTTGCAGTGAGCCATGCTGTTAACTTTGAGAGCAAAATCCTAGTATACAATTTACTAATCACCATTAAGAGGCTGATGGGCCAGTAATTTGCAGGGTCCTTTCTGGGGCCCTTTTTATATATAGGGGTCACCACTGCCATTCCCCAGTCTTTAGGCAAAATCCCTGTGTTGTTTATTGCCGTAAATAAAGCAGCTAAATATGGCACCCACCACTCCCTGAATTGTTTAATAAATTCAATTCTAATATAGTCAGCCCCCGGTGCTTTATTGCTGTGGGTTGCATCAATGGCTTCCATCACCTCAGAGTTTGTAATTGGTGGCCACAGAGGGACTGAGTTTAAGGAGTCAAGTAAAGGAGGACCGGAGTCTGAACAAAGAACAAAGAAAAAAGCATCTCAAAATGTGCTTCCCATTCTCCAACCGGGATTGGGAAAACACTCTCCTGCTTCCCCTGTTGTAATGTCCCATTTATGATCTGCCAGAATTTCCTTCCATCATTTGCCAAACCTGCCTCATACAACTCCTGCCAGTAATATACCCCTGTTTCTTCTTCTTGATTAAAGCACGATATTGTTTTTTAAGTGTAAAGTATTGACTTGGTATGCCATTTACAGAATTCTTACGATAGTTGTTATAGAGTTGAAAAAACTCCTGCTTAGCATGGCGACATTCATCATCGTACCATCTTTGGCCTCTTAGGTTTGCCCTATAAGGATCAGGTGCCTGCCTTTTAAAATACGGGAACAGGGTTTGAATCAAACTATCATATTTATCTATAACACCCCGCCCAGGAGTCCCAAATAAGGTTTCGGCTCTTATAGACCTAAGAGGCTCACTGCCCAGTGCCTCAGCCAAGCAGGGAATGTATTTTGCGGTCCAGCTCTTAGGTAGATAAGTATCATTTCACTGGCCCCCACTTATTAAACCCTCATCTAGAACTACTCCCCTAAGGGGAGGAGTACCATCCCAAAAGAGGAGTTCTATTGGGAGATGGTCACTCGTGTGGATATTACCAATGGAAAAATTCCTAACCAGAGGCAGAAACTTAATATCTACAATTATGCAGTTGACCACACTCGCCCCATGTGGGTCTCCCATGCCCCATTTAAGATGACTAAATTCAGTAGCTTTACCATCCCACAAAGTTCAATGCCAGAGCCATTGATTTTATGATCTTTGGACAATTTATCCTTAAACCCCACCCCCCAGAGCCCACTAGATCCTCCATCTGTAGATATATAGTCAGCCATTACCTCGTCGTTTTCCCCCAACCGAGTGTTAAAGTCACCGCCCAAAAGATAAAGGGCATCGGGGAAAAGCATCTGAAGGTTTGAAATATAATCTGCTAAGAGAGCCCAAAATCTCTTCTCATATGTAGTCGCATTATAGGGGGGAATATATAGATAGATAGGATAACCAGGATTATACCTTCCAAATCTATAACTACTCCATGGGCAATAGGGGGTAACGTCAACTCTTCTACCAGGATATATTCTATATTTTTGGCTACCAAACAGGAAATCCCTCCGCTAAGGCGTCCCCTCCCCATACAGGTCCTGGCCAGGAGCGAAAAGCTGTCATACCCATCGAAATCTATCGTATTTATGGCCCAGGTTTCTTGAAGTAGCAGTATCTGAGAAGCCACAAGATCCTTTACAAAATCTACATCCCCCTTGTGAGCCTGCCATCCTGCAACATCCCAAGAGCAGAGTGAGAGATGGGGGGAACTAGGTCCCCTCCTCAGTCAATCTACTGTAGTTAGGTGAGCAGTCAGAGGAGCATCATCTACTAAAGATGGTGACGTATGCTGTTTTCCTCCCTCCAACAAGTCACCAAGCATAAAGGTCTGATTCCCATGATCCTCCTGTATATCCCTATCAATTTCTGTTCTCAGATCTTCACAGAGGGCCCCACAACCCAAATTTCCCTCTATTGGGGAGATATCCTTCTATGCACCAACTTGCGGGGGAGCAACCTCCCTCAAGAATTGTGTTAAAGAGTACCCTACCTCATGACTGGCCCTACACTTTCCCAGAGCGGGAGAAGCTTGGGTACGTATGGTTCTTCGAACAGTTCCACCTGTACTCTGATGGTTACCCTGGAAGGGAAGGAATAATCTTTTCCACCTCCTATGTGGCAGAGGACTGATTTTTACTCATCAATTTGAGTAGATGAGGCACCCTTAATTGATGCCTGACATGATTTTCCAGGGCCCAAATTTGAACCTAATAGGGGGTGCTGGATACGATCAGTATAAACCTCTCCAAGTGTAACCCCCCATGATTGAAAAAGATCAAAACGATCCAATAAATTGGCCACTAATTTATTGCAACGGAAGTGCACAATAAGAAGATGGGAGTTTTTGGTAATAAGTAATTTGCCATATGGGCACCTGAAGCCGAAGGATATCCTGAAGGTACTTTTGGATAGAAAACTTGGAGTTCCAGGACGGGAAAGTACCATCTGGCAAGGGAACAACCCGCACACAAAGTGCCTTATGATTTAGAGTCACTCGTAGGTGACTCACCCATGTGCGGCCTATATCCTTATTTGCTGGTGATTTATCAACTGGATCCTTCCTTAAAGGGATTCCTAGCTAATTATTGTCGTGATTACGGTGAACTCCCTGGGTACGCAGTTGACTTTGCATACCTGGGGATACGGCATAGTTAATCTTGCCCTGTCTAAGGTCATTTACAAAATCCTTAACAGCCTGCAAAAGAGCTGTTTGGGCCTCTAATAGTTGCAAGATCCTACCCACTTGGCTTGTTAACTTTTTAGCCAGCCCCCCTGTAGAGGAGGACTGTAGAGGAGGACTCCTATCATATGGCAGGAGTTAGTATCAGGTTTTGGAAGCAATGATATAGTTTCTTCTAGCAAATCATTCAGATTGTCAAAATTTGGGGACTTGGATGAACTATTTTCTATATCCTGTAACATATGCTCGCCTACAACACTTATAGGGGATGAACAGGGGGTCCTAACCACGGGGATATCTACTGATTGTTGGAGATCATGAAGAATAAATGAATCCAACTTCAGCTGTTTTGATTTCGCTGGGCCTTCCTGGGTCGAGCTTCCCATTTTTTTCTTATTAAATAAATAAATAAATTATTACGGGTTAACATCCTACCACTGCCAATGCCAAGCTCAGGGAGTTAAACAAGGTCCAAAATTATAACCAGCACAGAATATATTCCCCTACCACATTGTCAGCAGAGACAGTAGCTTATCAAACGATGTCTCTTTTGGGGACACGCCCAACCTTTCACTGGATGAATAATGCTGCAAACGTCAAGTCCAAAAGGGGGGGTACCTCCACCGAGTCCAAGGGCACCACTCCCAAATAAGCCAATCCCAACAATCAGTCAAGGGCCGCAGGGAAGGAGCCCCAGTCAGCAAAGGGGCCACTCCACTCCTAGCCGGTGCCTAAGGAGCCATAGGGCTGAAGAATCCTTTTATAGGGTCCCGCCTCCAAGCCACACCCAGTTCACTCCCGCGGAGACCTTCCACAGGTCCGACAGCTGCTGTGGCAATTAGGGTAAGCTCCGTGCCATTAGGCAGGGACTTGCATTCTCCCGGGCTCCCTAGGACAGGTCATGAGGCTCCGGGGCTGGGTGTTCACTAACCGGCTCCTCTCCCCTAAGGCTGCAGTCTCAGCAACAGCTTCACTTCCACGAATTCCACAACTCTGCCGCCCTTGGGAGACAGCTCTTCCAGACCCTGCTTCTTCCCCGGCAGGATCCCTAGCCACAGCCACGATGGCCGACGAACGGCCGGACAAACGGCCGACACCCTTTGTTTGTCGCCCAAGGGCGGGCACCCTCTGGGCCCCGCCTTGCCTTGATTACCTGTGGGAGGGAGGGATGCAGGCTTGAGTGGCAGGGTAATCCTCCACTGGTGGCTCTACCCTCCTCTAGACCCAGCCAAACACAGCACCCCCTCTACACCGGAGGATGTGCTGAAGTGACAGAATCCAGATGACAGAATTTGCTTTCACACAGCAGGAAGCAGAGCAAGGAAACTTCCACTATACAATGATAAAAGCTGAAGTCAACTTGCTTTGTGAACTGGGTCTTCACTCAAAACGTGACTCCTACAACATGTCATGGGCATGGGTTAGGGCCAAGAGGGTTGAACCAGAGATCCTCAGGAGATGCTAAGACCAATCAGAAATTGTGCCAGATCTAGTATTAGGAGTCACAAATCAGAGTCAGAATGGGATCTAGGAGTCAGGAAGTCAGAACCCAGGTAATCAGGCAGTGGACAGCAAAAGAAAGTCAAGGATGAGGACTGAGCAACATGGAAGCAAGGCAGGAACGAGGCAAAGATGAAAGAGCACATACAATGTCCAAATAGCAAATACACACACCAAGTAGTTATCATGTTGCACAGACACATCCTATTTTTTCCTTCCTCTTTATGTAGTACTGCTGGCTGGCTGTCAGTGGGAGGGGGGAAGGGCGAGCGAGAGGGGAAACAGAGACGACCCCAAACAGCCCCAATGCACACGGGGATGCTCTGTAAGGAGGAAAAATGCCCGTCAGGATAGTGTGTGGGCCCTTCCGTGCGCAGGCGCAAGTGGAAGTCAGGCCCCTATCATCATAGGGCTCAGAGCACAAGGGAAAAGGGGCCACGCATGCACACCCACACGCACACGATGGGGGAAAGGAAGCAACCAGTGCAGGGAGTGACAGGAAGGCAGGGATGGGGCCCCTCTGGGGAAGAAGGGGAAAGGGACCAGGGGCTCTTGCACACCAGGGAGGGGGAAAGGGCTGGAACCCCAGGAGGGGCGGGCAGACACCCACTGCCCGCAGGCTCACACAACCCACACAGGCGTTCTCCGGGAGGACCAAGAGGGAGGGGTTTTCACACAGGCACAATTCAGCAGACTCTAGAGGAATGAAGGGAAGGCAGGAGGAGGCGGGAGCAAGGAGGGAGCGAGTCAATGGGGTTCTCACAAAAGCAACGGTTAACTCTCACAAATAGCAACACTTAGCTTTCGCACGAGGGGGGCCAGTCCTTCCAGACACACGGAGCTCTGTTCACCAGCAC
>QEPC01000858.1:1027256-1064454 GCA_003113815.1 Sphenodon punctatus
AGCAACCAGTGCAGGGAGTGACAGGAAGGCAGGGATGGGGCCCCTCTGGGGAAGAAGGGGAAAGGGACCAGGGGCTCTTGCACACCAGGGAGGGGGAAAGGGCTGGAACCCCAGGAGGGGCGGGCAGACACCCACTGCCCGCAGGCTCACACAACCCACACAGGCGTTCTCCGGGAGGACCAAGAGGGAGGGGTTTTCACACAGGCACAATTCAGCAGACTCTAGAGGAATGAAGGGAAGGCAGGAGGAGGCGGGAGCAAGGAGGGAGCGAGTCAATGGGGTTCTCACAAAAGCAACGGTTAACTCTCACAAATAGCAACACTTAGCTTTCGCACGAGGGGGGCCAGTCCTTCCAGACACACGGAGCTCTGTTCACCAGCACTGCTCCTCCCGTGCTGCTGGCTAATAAGGTCGAAGCCCCGCCCCTGAGCGTGCCAGGAGGCGTGCTGAGCGTCTCTGTGGGGGGCGTGGCTCTACGTTGCTGCACGAAGGTTCTGCTGAGCCGGACCTACCAGCCCCCGTGTTGCTGTTTGCCGGGGCCTCTGCTGGCTGGGTCCCGTCTTCCTCCCGTCCCATGGTAGGCTCCTCGGGCAGGGGGGCAGGGGCCGGGGCCGGGGCCGGCGTGGACGCCCGTTGCGGTGTCGGGCGGTGTCGGGTGACACTGGCAGACAACGGGTGATTTCAGACATGCTGGGCCTGGCTCTAACCACGGTTCAGATCCTGGATGGGAATCAGGCCATCCGTCCTTTAGATGTGCCAGCCTGAGTCCTACGGGGATCGGGGAGGGGGCGGGGCCGGGGCCGTGCGGCGTGACGTGCAACTGCACAGCTCCTCCCCCTGCGTTCCCCCGGCTGCCCGCCCTCCCTCCAGGAGGCAGGCAGGTGCAACGGCTAATCCGGCCGCTGCGCCCGGTCCCACAGTCTGGTCCGGGCCACGATCCGGGCCGGCGGAGGTAACAGATGTTACCTTCCGCTGATTCGGGAGCATGGTTGCACTAACCACGATTCCGGAGCTGAGGCTGGTCTCACCTCCGGAACTGTGGTTAATCTAATTCCCGCCGGAGGTTCACTGGGGTGAACCTCTGGCGGGAACCCCTTTAGACGTTACGGGCCCTCCTCCACCACAGAGGATTGACTGTGGTAAAAGGGAGGCCCGTAATGTCTGAAATCATCCAATGAGGTGCAAGTTCAGTCTCAGCTGCTAGTGTAGAACAGCCTTCTTGGTGTAGTTGCTGCAATCATCTTTCCTCCTATAAGGCCACCTACTCCTTCATGCTGCCTGAATTTAGTTTTGTTTTAGGCTGATGTGTAAGATTTTTGGTCACTTGGCCAAGACTTCTCTAGAGTATCTATCCTTGCAAACATTTCCCCTTATTTCCATGTCAGAAGGCAAGCTCCCAATTCTAGTTGTTCACCCACTTCATAACACTGTGTACATAGGGTAAGATGGTTCTGCATCCTTATTTTCTTCACAGAATTATCTTGAGATTCCATCTGGACCAGAGTATTTTGTTGCCAACTTTCTTCCCTATGATTTGTCATCTCTGCAGCAATACTGCATTTCTTAGATGGTAGGAGAGAGTCACTGATTACCTAGACAGGACTAAGTCTATCAGAAAGACAAATTCTATTTTTATGGTCTTTGCACTAAGGTGTTTCAGAAAAAATGTCTCAAAGCACACCCTTTTCCAATAGATATGGAAACATATCCATTACCTTCTGGACGTCATTCTATACTAGATATAATAGAATTGGGGTATGTTCCACTAGAGCTATATGCCTTCTCTTGATATATATGTCTTGCACCAGTATTCTAGAAAGTCTTAAGGATAATCTAAAGGAGGGATATGCTTTGGCAACTACCAATAGGGGGATGTCCATAAAATAGGTCACACTTTTTTTGGTATTATTTTTAAAATCCCCATCCCCTTGTCACAGTTTGTCATCCTACTACGGATCTCCCCTCCAAAACTATTGTCATACAAATCAGTAGGGCCGGGACAACTGGATCTTCCGGTATCCGATAATGCCGGTACTGGGCGTACCGGCATTATCGGATTCAACCTGGTAATCCGGCCCGGTTACCGGATTTTTTTTTACATTGCGGCCATTTAAATGAATGGCCGCAATGTAAAAAACCCACCAAAAACCCGCGTTTCCCTCCCTGAGTCCAGACTGCGCAGGTGGAAGGGGGGACACCCCCCCCACCCTGCCCAGCCTGGATTTTTTTTAAAAAAACTTCCCCTAAGTGACTCTCCGCCAGCAACCCAGAGCCAGCCCAGCACCAGCGGCCGTCCCAGCAGCAGCTGGTAAGTATTAGACCTGTACTGTATGATCCCTGGGTGTGTGTGTGTTTAACACCCCCTCCAGGGATCACCCTACTTCCAACAAGTTCCCAGGATCCTACCTTCCAGTTCAGCTCCGGGTGGCGGCGGTGGTCCGGAGGCCTGAGCGCCGGCTGTGGCTGCCGGCTTCAGACGCTAGTAGGCCTTCCGGGGAAACACGCCCCACCCAGGGATCATACAGTACAGGTCTAATACTTACCAGTTGCTGCTGGGACAGCCGCTGGTGCTGGGCTGGCTCTGGGTTGCCAGCGGAGAGTCACTTAGGGGAACTTTTTTTTTAAAATCCAGGCTGGGCAGGGTGGGTGGGGGGTGTCCCCCCTTCCACCCACACAGCCTGGGAGGGGGAGGAATTTTTTTATTCCATTGATTTCAATGGGGACAGTGCCCCATTGAAATCAATGGAATAAATCCGGTACCGGTATACCAGATTTAATCCGGGAATCCGTTTTTTTGGAAACCGGAATCAGGTAAATCCGGTACCCGGTAATTGCCCTGGGGTCCCACCTCTACAAATCAGTAATATGGAACCCCATTTACTATATGTAAGGAATATCTGTTAATCCAGAGAGGTTGTGTGCAGGGGCGTAGCTAGCTTGGGATGGGCCCAGGGACAAGAAATGTCCGTGCCCCGCCCCCTTTTTTCCTGCCGGTGGTGAAGCTGCCTGCTGGCCGTCCTAGGAACACCTCCCAGCTCAGCTGGCCTGGGGTACTGGGCTGCTGGTGCTCGGGACTTATTTGCTCTCTGCAGAGTCTGTGGCGTGCTGCTGGTGGCCTGCTGCTGGGCCCATCCATCTTCTGGCCCAGTGGCAAGCTGGTCCCATGGTGCACTCTGTCCATCATGGCTCACTGCCCGCATGCTGGGGCCGAGCATGGCCAGCAGCAGCAGTGCCATTGCTGCCCCGGTCGACCCGACCAGCCCTAGAGGCTGGGGGCTGGTCGGGCAGGGCAGGGCAGGCCAGGGCCGGCTCAGTGCAGGGAGTGTCGGAGCAGGAAGGTGTCCGGTGGTGGCTCCACTCATGCTGCTGGGCACCTTCCCACTCTGTCTGGGCCTCCCTTGAGCCCTTCCTGGACTGGGTCTGGACTGGGTCTGGACTTCATGACGCGGTGCCATGGGGGGTGAGCCGAGCTGTGAGGCTTGTGAGTGTCCTGGCCTGACACAGACTGCTGCATGGGGCCCCTCCCTCCCCCTGCCCGCGGTTGCAACATTGTGTCAGACATAATTTTGCAACCATGGGCAGGAACGGGCCCATGTAGCAGTCGGAAGGGGCTCAGGTGGCAACTTAAAAAGAAAAAAAAGGGGGGGGAGTGGGGGTTAGCTACCTTGGATATTGGATCCCTTGGATATTGGACCTTGGATATTGGATCCCCAGCCGGTATGGGCCCCGGGCCGAATGTCCCTGTTTGTCCAATGGTAACTACGCCCCTGGTTGTGTGGTCATCGTGTTGGTCCCAAGCAAAGTGGTCCTCCCCCCACCCCTTCCCGGCTCTGTTTACATCCTGGTATAATGTAATGTTAGGGACGCAGGAAGGGGCGTGAAGTGGAAGCACCACACACTTCTTGTCCCTTCATGATCATAGCGCTGTCCCCTGCTTGTTACATTATTTATATAGCACCAGCAATGTACCTGGCACTTGTACTATCAGTAGTTATAGACAACCCCCTACCCCAATGGGCTTACAATCTAAGAGACAAGGAAGGGGGACAGGTGAACTCGGGTCCCTGTCACTTCCTCTGCGGTGCACATCATCCCCTCTGGGATGTAATGGGGGTGGGGGTTGGGATTGTCACGTCTCTTTGTATTGATTTTATGCGTTTTAACGGTGTAAGCTGCCCCGGGCTGTGTGGAGGAGGAGTGGGAGTTTATAAATAAATAAATAAATAAATAGAGAAGATATTTGTAATCTTGGGTGTTGCACAGCAGGCCCCCGAGCCCCCTACCTACCTCATCATAACAACACTTCAGTGAAATGCTTCCTCTGTGTAGGGTTGCCACCTATGCAAATTTTAAGGAACACTTATGAAAAATGCATGTTGCAGGGCTTGCACTGGCGCCAATACAGGCCCTGCAACGTGCATTTTTTATATGTTCCTTAAAAATTTGCATAGGTTGTAACCCTACCTCTATGCCTAAGCACAGCCCATCCCACAGTATCCCAGCCTCTCCTCTTGGCGCCCATCCCCGCCCCACCGCCCAGCTTCCCCCCACTATCCGCGGCCACCCCGCACTGTCCCAGCTTCTCCGCACCCTCCCGCCTTCCTCGGGCCAACCCCCTCCCCTCAGGCGCACTCTGCCGCGCTAAGGTGCAGGGCGCAACGCCAGATGGGCGGGACAAGGGGGGGAGGCTGCGACTGTAATTGGCTACTAACGGGCGGGAAGAACGTGTCCCTGGCCCCGCCCCTTGGCTGGCGGGTAATCGGAGGGGGTCACGTGCCCAGGGCCAGGCTGGGCTTTTATACCGGGGCGCGCGAAACGTCTCTGTTTAAGTGAGCGCGTTCTGGCCCGTGCGGCGCGACGTTATGTCAAGGCGGTGAGTCCTTCTCCCGTGGGCTACACGCGTGTTGTTGTGCTGCCTCTGGCCTGGCCGGATCGGGTGCGGCTGCTGTCTCGGGGGAGGTTTTGTGTGCGAGAGGCCCCGGGGGGGGCTGCGCGCGTGCGTGGGTGGCTGCTTGGATTTCGGCGGCTTCCTCAGTGGCCTCTCTGGTTGGAGCCCTGGCATAGATTTGGTATGGGGGAAGCTGCCGGGGGGGGAGCAGAAGAAATGGGAATGCGCTGGAAGGGGAGGCTGGTGGGATTGGGGGTGTAACTGGAGCAAGAGGATAAGTCAAACCTGTAACGAACCCCTCTATAACAATCCTGATTCCAAGAACCACGTTCAAAAATTGCGGTTTTCCAGACCCTGATACAGTGAGCTTTTTAATCTGGGCCTTGACCCTGTTCATCTGCAGCTGTACCCTATTCTAAATGGGGTGTGACAAGGGAAGAAATCGCATCTGGTACGAAAGTTAAGCGTTTACTGGGTACAAAGCTGAGGACGGGAACTACAAGTTCTTTTTGTCCTGCACCCCAAAGAAAATGTTTATTGACCACTGTGTGAGATGAGGAAAAAAGGAGACTAATGTGAAATTAAGTTTGCTTAATTCCTCTATGGGGATGGGGAATCTATTGGACCAAGAAGTGAGAAAGACCCCTGGCTTCCACAGGAGTAGTGTGTTGGTCAGGTCTAAGCTCCAGTGAAATCTTTTGAACTGAAATAATCTGTTATACTAGTATAACCTTTTGAACTGGCAGGAGCCTAGTTGGGGGCTGTCTGGCCTTCTGCTTGAACAGTGTTGATGGTGCAGCATAGGTGTAATTTGTAGCTACAATTTGTTGGGGATGCTGACCCATATAAGCCCTGCCCCCATATACCTTTAGCTACAGGAGGAAGAAACTTGCTGTGGACACATCCCCCCACTATAATTACTCGCATGTGCTGCAACACGCCTCAACCTTTCTCATACACCTGTATGCTAAGAGCACTTTAGAACCCCACTCCAAAGAAGATGAAGAAGGGTCTTTATGTCCTTCAGATCTTGTGATGTAGCATAATGTTGGGAAAGAAGGATGCTATCTTTTCAAAATTGTGCCTGTTTATATAATTACAAGTTTGATTATGAATTGCTAAATAAAGTTGAAACGTAACTTGCTTGGGGAGGGGAGTAATATTAATTAACACTGATTATATATTGGTAGACTAGAATCCTAAAGTGAATAAGCTTGATTTGGAATTTCTTTGCTCCTGTAGCATTTTTTCTCAGCAGTATAAAACTCTCCTTTGAAGCAGTCAAATGAATTCAACTATGAAGCAGAAACTGGATTCAGAAAAATCGTTAGGATCTGTAAAGGTAACAAAGCTGAGAATACAAAGTAGAACATAGGCATTTGTAATACCTGTAATATAGCTTGCTGTAAATACTTCTAAATACGTTCTTAAAATCTCATGCGGATTGAGACCCATGAATGTTACCAGATTGATACCTGTGGATATTGACAGTATTAGCCTTTGGTTAAAATCGGTGGAAGTCCCACTTGTGTCAATGGGGGCTCCTGCTTTAACGAAACAGAGGATTGCACCGTCAGAAACTTTATCCACAATAGATGCAAAATGGGCAGTTGCGTTTTGATCTCATGTGCCTTCCTGTCGAAAGTTGATGTTAGAAACAAAGAGCATAAGTAGGGGCTATGCTGAGCTTTCTCCCAGTTTTTCGTTGATCACTGACACACATCTGACAAGAGGTTCAAAATTCCAGTTCCTGGGAAATGTTTACACGTAGCTTCCTGATGCATGCATGTAAACTAGTGTACTTTTTTCAGAGAAAATGTAAGGAACAACAGCTGCAACTACTTATAGGACTAGGTTTTTAAAAATAAAAATACATTACCACCTTGGATCAAGGCTTTGTGTCACATTGTCAGCTTTCAGGGATAAACTTTTATTCTAGTCTGAAATTAACTACTAGTGCTATATGTAACAGATCACACAATGCCTGAAAGTACGGTACACTATTTTGTATTTGTTTACTTATTCATACTTATACCCTGCACTTCCCCAAGGCTCAGGGTGGCTTACAAAAATAAAAGCACACAAAATTTGGTCAAAATACAGTATAATAAATAAAATTTAAAATCACTCTGAAATTCCCAACCCTTATCTCCTCCTGCCAAGTGACTTTGCCAAAAAGGAACGCTTTGTACCATCTCCAGAATATGCCCAGGCTTAGGCTCTGTCAGAGCTCCAGGGGAAGGGAGTTCTATAATACGGGAGCAGTAACTGAGAACTCCTGAAGGCTCTTGTTATATGGACAAGATTGGCAGGTGTTACCCGCAAGAGGGCGCTCCTGACCAACTGCAGGGGATGCAGTGGAACGTGGAAGGAGAGAAGCAGTCTTTCAGGTTTGTGACCCCCAGGCCATCTAGGACTTTAAAGGTCAAAACCAGCACCTTGAATTGTGCCTACAAAGTTAGAGAAAGCCCTTTGTAGCCTCCCCTCTGCACTTGTGAAAATGGCAAGTCTTTGCAGTACTAGGAGAAATCACCAGAAGTAGTAGGGGCTTTAGGAATAGGCATGCTTGAAACAGTTTAACTCATAACAGGCTAATCTTTTGAACATGAGATGCTTATGCATAACAGAACTTACTGTAGGTCTTATGAAGCACCACTCAAACTTCAGAATCCCAAATGTTACTGTAATTGAAAATTTGCTATAAAACAAAAGCTAGGAAACAATGTTAAATCATAACTTAGTTGGTGATGAAGTAGGTTTGTATTGCATTCTATAACAGATTGTCTCATAAGAGAGCATATTTGACTTTTCTTTGTATTTTGGTAATTTTGCACATTAAGAGCGTGATCCAGCTGTGGCCTACCGCCAGCACAAGGGGCCTTGCACTGGCGGTGGGGCCGAGGAGCAGCAGGCTGCTGGGAGTAGGAGGGTGCGGGCGCTGGCAGAAGCAGGCTTTGCAGGCCAAATGGCCACACCCCATCCCATGGAGTGTGGCCATGCCCCCTGTGAAGGCGGTAGGGAGGGTGGCACAGCCCCCAGAAGGGGGTCCCTATTCCTTGGGCGTGCCTCACCAGAGCTGGGGTATCCCACAGTGGGGAAGCCCATCAGTCCCCACCACAGCACGATGACCTACTGCACCAGTGCGGGCTTACTCCTGCTCAGAGCAGGAGTAAGCCCCGCGCAGCCATGGAGCACTAGGCATCAGCTGCCTGGAACACAGGAGCCGCTGCATGTGGGCCTGGCCAACCCCTGGACCAGGCCAACAGACATCACGAGAGCCCTGAAAGTCACCCAAAGGACCCGGCTCCCCCCTTCACATTGAGAGGTACGGGAGGGGCAGGATTCCCCGGGGGACATTCCAGGGCTCCTGTGATGTCTGTTGGCCTGGTTTGGGGGCTGGCTGGGCCTGTGTGCATCGGCTTCTGGGGTCAGGGCACCCTTGCTTGACCCCCTTCTGGCTGCTACTCCTGTTGCCCCACTCCCTGCAGCCAGTCCCTGCATGGCGCAGGAACTGGAGCTGTATGGGGTGCAATGGCTCCTGGCGCCCCAGGGCTATCTGTGCAGTTGTTGTCTGCGCAGTTGGATAGCTGGATCTCGCTCTAAACTTAGAACAGCTCCCAAATAGTTCACATAAAATCATGCAAAGCTTGACACAGCTGGCACAGGAATGAAGTAGGGAAGTTGGGCTCTAGTTAATATCCTAAAAGTGAGTGAAAATGAGGTTAGCCAATAATAGGAAAGGGCTGTCTGAACATCCTTGCCAAAGTTGTAGTATCCTGCTGCCTAAAACTTAATATGCAAATTCAAAGCTCTTGCACTCTTGGTATTAAATTTAAAACCTCAAAGCTTCTCTTTGGGAAGCTTAAAGCTAGGAATAGAGGAGTACCTAATATAAAGTTAAGATAACTTTGGGGAACACTTTACTACTTCAGAACTTGAGTGGGAAAACATGTAACTGGTTGAAAACAAACATGAGACTTCAGTCAAACTGTTATAGGAAACTTCATAGCTGCTGTCAGCATCTTAAAAGTAATTTCTGAAAAATAGCCTTGATCTTCTGGAGACGGTGATCTGTAATGATAGCCCCTGCAAGATGCAAGCAAGCTTGAAACAAAGGACATCTAGGTCCTTTGCTTGAGGTGTACATTTTTCTAGAAGAAAGCAAGTCTAAAAAAAATATTATTACTATATAATGGAGGGGTAACAGTAATGTTAACATCTAGCTTGTACCAAGTGAAAGTTTCCTTGGTCACTTTCAAAATCTGTGACCTCCCTTCTGATGAGAATAGGTTGCTGGGACCCCATTGCACTAGTGCTCCTGAGTCTGTACTCACTCATTAAGGCACAAATCGAGGTGGTGTGTACCTGTTAAAGCCCTAAGCAGCCTAGGCCTTGCTTATTTAAGACTGTCTCCTCCCCCAGGCTCCATTGCTATTCCTGACGTCAGCTGGGATTGCCCTCATACAAGTTCCATCCTTGCACTATATTCCTATCCCAAGGGCATAAATAAAAACATTGTATCTGCTCCACAGCTTTGGAACACTTTTTCCCTGGAGGTTTTCTAAAGCCTGAGCATTAGAACTGAAACGTACTGATTTGGTACCGGCAGGTAATACCTGCATTTATAGGTACTGTTTTGAGTTCCTGCATTACCACTTGAATACTGCTTGGGTACCTGAATACAAGACTAGAAGTTGAAAAATTGGGACAAAACCAGTATTTTGGGTACCTAATTGGACACTGTTGTGTACCAAAAAGTGCCCAAAATATTTGTCAGATTAGGTAGTGCAAATATGATGGGTATGCCAGTTTTTGCAGGTACCCATCTTGGCTCTACTTTTTCTGGAGGCAGTAGAAGACCTGTCTATTCAGCCAGGCATGTAGCAGGCAAAGATAGGGTTTGTGGCATTGTTCTTTAATACTTTCTATAGGCTTTAGTCTTGTTTTTTAGATGTTTGATTTTTTTTTATGCTGCCCACATCAAGTGAGTTAAAAATCATAAATAAATAAAACTAGTAAGAGGAAGGCTATCATGACCTTTTTAAAGAGAAAAATGAGTGTGCACATTTGTAGAGAGACAAAGACCTCCATCTTGACATAAAAGATTGAGGGTAGCACAGGTAGACTTCTACATTGGTGTAGCAAATCAGAAACCCTATTTTGGGAATAGTGCTGCTCCCTGTTAGAAGGGATACTGAGTCCACTTTTCCACGTTGCTTTGCGCACGATTTGCCTCGGCAAAAGTATCGGGAAGGCAAAGATGTGCAGGGTTTAACGTGGGAGCGCCCCCCTGCCCGTTCTTGCTGGTGATCCTGTGAGGATTGCAGACTAGGGAAATCCAACACTGCAATCCTCCGTGGGAAAATGCGCAGGGGGGTGCACCCGCATTACAAACCCTGTGTGTGCTTTGTCTTCGGATTATTTCCCCGAGGCATATTGTGCACGGAACGTATTGTGGGAAAGCGGCCTGAGTTTTCATTAAAACATACTAGATGAGTAAACATATGAAATGCCTTTGGGTCACCATGTATTAGTGCAGATGTAAATCTTGTTCTGTAGTGGCTGGCTGACTTGGACATCTAGTGGATACTTTTTTGGTTAAATATTGGGTATCGAGAGCAATGGGTTAACTTGGGTAACTGCTGTTAAACTACAGTTTCCTAGGGAAGTATTGACTAATCCGTAACATTAAGTAGTGTCTGCAGTGTGGTGCAATGCTTGTTCCCACGGTAGCTGGCATTTGCCCTCTAGTTTAACAGTAAGATAATTGGCAGCAGAAACTTTAACCGTGAGAAAGGTGAGCTCCTGTCATGTGAAATACAGTGGGAATCGGTAACTTTCTCACGCTAGTGTGGCATTGTGTTCCTGGTATCCCTGTTTGATTATCAACCATTGTTTGCTATCACATAGTGACAGTGTAACTAATGATTTTTTTAAAGAAAACTTTAATGCAGGAAATGGGTATTTACATACAAGGAAGGCGATAAACATTCTGTTCCATGAAACAATAGTTTAACTGGATCAGTATGTTATGTCCCAAGCAAAGAAACTCGAGACACCTGCCATGCATCAAAAGGAGCAGTTTCTTTTATAGCCTTATAGTCACTGAAAATCTTGTACATGTAGTAAAATCAGAGCTTGATTATGGCAAGTTTAAATAATCCTTCTATTTATTAAATAAAAATGTCCTTGAATTCAACTCTATTTTTTTTTTGGACAACAAATAAAATGGAGCTTGTGGATCCAGTTCCAATATAGCTGTCATATCTAGCATCAGTTAGACAAACATGCAGAGTATAGATCCATAAATGGGTATTAGCCAAGATTGTCAAGGTATGAAATCTTATGGTTGGGATGACTTTAAAGCTGGAAACTTATGTCCACTGCGTTGTTCCTGCTGTTGGGGAAAAAATGCAGGGAACGTGGGTCCCTTCCCATGACTGTTAGAAACTGGGAGCAAACTATAGAGATTGCTCACCTGTTAACTACCCCATGGCTTCCTCTGAAGTATCCAGTTTTGGCTGCTTCTGCTAGAGATGGGATAGTAGGCTGGATGGAACACTGGTCTGACCAGCATAGCTGCAATGACATGTTATTGAATAGGACTCTAATAGCCAAGATGAGCTGTACCCAGAGCTTTTAGCCTCTTTATAGAAGGGTTGACCAACTTGCACTGCAAAAAGATGAAAACTGTAGTCATTCCTTTCGTAAATTACAGTGCAGTGAAACCCTAAAACTAGGTTAGAATTATGCTTATCTTGACCCTTTTACACTACTTCCAAATGGCAGCACATCAAGTAGCAGGGGTTTTACAAATGCATTCTCTTGAGTGGCAAGTGTGGTGTGACCAGCTACTCTTCATAGTCTTGCCACACCTGCATCCCAACACAATAGGGTACAGGCTACGATTGTGGTCAGATGTTCTTATACTGATGTAGAACCTCCAACACAAGTGTTGTACTTGGTCAGACCAGTAGTCTGTCCTGCCCAACAGCCCATCTCCAACAGTGGCCACCTATGGCTGTTTCAGGGAAGTGCTCAATGGGTCCTAAAGCAGTGATCAATTTCCAGCCGTTTACTCCCTGCTCCCAACAGTCGGTAGTACCTTTTGCAACCATCTTGACTAATAGTAATTTACAGACCTATTCTTGAAGAACCTAACTAATCTTTTTTTAAACCCAGTTATGTTGTCAGCCTTAACATTCTCTGGCAACAAGTTCTAGCAGTTAATTGTCGAGTGGAAAAAGTATTTCCACTTGTGTTAAATCTGCTGCCAGTTAATGTCATACTTGCCTACTTCTAGTATTTTTAGAGAAGGTAAATAACTCCCTATTTTTGATAAACATTGCTCATGATCTTAGACTTCTATCAGTTCTCCTCTGTCGTCTCTTCTCCAAGTAGAGCGTAAAGGTGGCTTGGGTCAGTATCTAATTGAAAAAAGTAACATGCAAAAAGTTGTGGTTTAAGGATTAAGTGACTTGGTTACCTTTATGCTTCATGACAAATTAATGCAACTCTTGAATGGGGTAGACTTAATGCTTTGTATATCTTTTTTTAGAAGCCCATTACAGGTGATACAAATGGCACGGCACCAAGAAGAACACTTAAGATGATCCAGCCTTCTACGGCAGGCTTTCTTGTCGGCAGAGTAAATGAGGTATGTGCTGTTGGAACTCTTCTAGAAGCTTTTTAACAGTGACCAAATGCTCTTTTGAGTCTTTTAGAAGTTTAAAATAAAAGGGCCAGGGAACTTTATACATTGCATATGAGATGCAGGTGTTTTAACTAGAGTGACAAATGCCTTAAATTGTGCAGTAGTTGTATCCGTAGCGAGTCTTGAGTTTAGAAGCTCAAATCTGAAACTAGCATGAATACTTGAAGCTCTTTGAAAGCATGAATGAGTATGCACTATTCATAATTTGAACCCATTATATTTTCTAGAAGACTAACTACCCAAAAGCAGTAATTTGATAGAAATATCTCCATGTTTGTATAGGAAACCTGGTAAAGCGTTTGTCACAGAAATCCTGAAGTGAAGGCATCCTCTTGTAGCTAAAGCTAATTTTTAAAACCTTAGCTCGGTCTTAAGTCTTAAAATGCTTCAAATCAAACTCTTACAGCAGCCCAAAACTTCAATCAAAAGGAAAGTTTGGACTGACCAGTCAGTGTTAAAGATTTCCAAATCGGCAGTTGATGTACGCACAGAAATTGTGAATAAAAACCTAAAAGGAACCACCCAAGCTTCTGATCTCATGGTTAAAGGTATGTTGCTTTTTCTTATTGAGTCTTAAACAATACCTAACTGCTAGAAACCCATAGAAGCATTTGATTACACCACGTTTGGGTTTGAAATGGTGAAAAAAATAACAACCCACAAAAACCCCACCAAACCCTAGGTGTCTGGCTTCCATTTGGGGACCAATCGCACAAGCAGGAGTGTGCAAGCAGCCGAAAAGCAGGAATCTCCCCTACCTGCTGTCTGTGCTCCAGTGAGGGCATCCTCCCCTGCGCTGTCTCTGGAGTGCAGGCAGCAGGCAGGGAGATTCTGCTGCTGCTAGGTGTAGTAAGGAAGGAGAATGAAGGCTCAAGGGTTCTTTCTTCCCTGTAATTCCCAACAGCAGCTTCCAGTCCATAGGTAGCCCATGGCAGACTCCAGAGAGCTGGAGCCTACATCATGGGTGGCCAGTGCAGAGCTGCTACAGAGTGGCTCTGCACCAGCAAAAACCTGCACCTTCGCAGGATACTACCCACTCACCTACACACCATTTGTTAACATCTTAGAACAGAGCATTTTCAGATCTCATGATTATAAAGAGGACCTGAACAAGCAGCACCATGACTTGCTCCTGACTTGCCACACTATGGTGGCTTTTTTGTGAACAGACTTACCATATTAGGTGATCAAGTAATGGAGTGTCCTAGGGCATGCAATCTCTTGGCGCACAGCTTTAGCCTGAACAAAAACTGTATGAGAGGACATTGTTCAGCCATATTTTTTTTTTTTAATGTGGGGCATCTAGAATTTGAGTAAGTTCTAGGTTTCAGATGTCTTATGACTTCATAGACCTCATCAAGGTTTTAGTGTGGAAGACGTTGATAACTAAATCCTTTGCAGAAAATCCTTCATCTCGATACTGGAAAGAACTAGCTGAAGAGAGGCGGAAGGCTCTCTATGAAGTGTTACAAGAAAATGAAAAGGTATGAAGTACGTTCAAAACCGAAGAGTAATCGTTCCCTCTTGATTGCCGTCTGCTTGCATTTAAACCTATCTGCCTTTTCCAGTTGCACAAAGAAATTGAGCTAAAAGATGGTGAAATTACTCGTCTAAAGGAAGAGAATGAAGAGTTGATGGAACTTGCAGAACATGTGCAGTATATGGCAAATGTGATTGAGGTAACTGAAGTACTGAACTTTAAATGTAAAATAGTCAGACCTTGCTAGAACAAACTCTGCTAATGAACCCATGATAATAGCAATCCCAAATTCAAAGCCATTTCTATCAATAGCGCATTGTTGAACCCTGTTTTAGTGAACAACATAATGACATTTTTTCTCTGGTCCCATGTGGTTTGCTGTGCTGAAGCTATACTAGATTTTGCTGGTTAAATTGGTTTTGATGCCTGTTACTAAACTACTGTGACTATCCTTGGATATTGGTGATGGAAAGCATGATTGTACTTCCAAATACCTCAAGTTAGCGAGGGACCAAATGAGCATTGATTGGCCATTACCAAAACTGCTGACAGTAAAGTTTTTTGTTAATTATCCCTTATTTTGAGGGTCTTCCATTACAAATGGGCTTTTTTTAATTTCAGCCTACAGAACACATACCAGGGGATAAGCTAAGTTGATTGGGACATCCCAACAGGTATTGGTTAGAAACCTTTCCACTGAACTGCTACAAGTTACAGCGTTACAGCGGTGCCCTTGTCGTGGACGGACCATTATCTCCTTCAGACCGGTCTTCTAGCATGCCCCCTCCAGAAGGGGAAGAGACCAGTTAGGATGGTCCGCCCTCGGAGGCTGATGGAACCCCAGCGGTTCCAGGAGGTCCTGAGGGAGTTAACCCTGGACGTGGACGGCCACTCTGTGGATGAGCTGGTCCGGCATTGGAATAACTTGCTGGAGGAGGCCATTGACAGGGTGGCTCCGAGACGCCTTCTGCCTTGGTCTCGTCACCGCAGGACCCCTTGGTTTACTGAGGGGCTGCGGTGTATGAAGCGTGTAGGCAGGAGGCTAGAGCGACGCTGGCGTCGGACTCGATCTGACTCCGATCGTCTTCTCCATAGGGCCCATTTGCGGTCCTATGTTGAGGCTGTGAGGACGGCGAGGAAGGAGTTCCTTGCGGTCCTCATAGCGTCTGCGAAGTCGCGTCCGGCGGAGCTGTTTCGGGTGGTGCGGGGGCTGGTTAGTCCGGCCTCCCTCCGCCTGGATGGGGACTTGTCCCGGGCCCGCTGTGAGGAGTTTGTCACCTACTTCGCAGACAAGATTGCTCGGATTCAGACCGACTTTGACGCTGGGTTGATGGCAGTAGGGGAAGAGCGCGGGGGGGCGGAGGGCCCGTCTGGTCCATCTTTGTGGGGAGAGTTTCGGGAAGTGACGCCGGCCGATGTGGTGGATGTCCTGGGGTCTGTGAGGGCCACGTGTTGTCAACTGGATCCGTGCCCGTCCTGGTTAATAAAAGCTTCCGGGGAGACGTTGGGGACGGTGCTGGCGAGGGTAGTGAATGCGTCCTTTCGGCAGGGGAGGTTGCCGCCTTGCCTTAAAGAGGCTGTGGTGCGCCCCCTGCTGAAGAAACCATCGTTGGACGTAGACGCGCTCGCCAGCTACCGACCTGTCTCTAACCTTCCCTTTTTAGGGAAGGTTATTGAGCGGGCAGTGGCGCTCCAGCTCCAGGTTCATCTGGATAACATCGGGCTCCTTGACCCTTTTCAATCTGGGTTCCGCCCCGGCTATGGCACCGAGACGGCGTTGGTGGCCTTGGTAGACGACCTCCGCCGGGAGATGGATGCAGGATGTTCGACATTTCTCATCCTGCTAGATCTCTCGGCCGCTTTTGACACCGTGGACCATGGGCTGCTGCTGAGACGGCTGCGTGACCTGGGGGGTCTGGGCGGGACCGTTCTTGAATGGTTCCGCTCATTCCTCTCGGGGAGGAGCCAACGGGTGGTGCTGGGGGAGGAAACATCGTGCCCCCGCGCTTTACCGTGTGGCGTTCCGCAGGGATCGATCTTGTCTCCGCTGTTGTTTAATATCTATATGCAGCCCTTGGGGGAGGTCGTGAGAGGGTTCGGGGTGCGTTGTCACCAGTATGCTGATGATACTCAGCTGTACCTCTCCTTTTCTACTGACCCAGACCCTGCTATCTCGTTGCTATCCCAATGTTTGGAGGCCGTGGCGGATTGGATGCGGCTGAGCAGACTGAAGCTCAACCCAGATAAGACGGAGGTGATGGTGGTGGGGAGGGCGAAGGGGGTGGTGGCCCCCCTAGTTGGGGGGGTTCGCCCTCCTGTAGCTCAGCAGGTTCGGAGTCTGGGGGTAGTATTGGACGCAGACCTGCGTCTGGAGCGGCAGGTGGAGGCAGTCGCTAAGGCTGCCTTCCGCCAGCTTTATCTTGTGCGTAGGCTGCGTCCGTATGTCTCTGGCCCGGACCTGGCCTCCCTCATCCATGCCTTTGTCACCTCGAGGCTCGACTACTGCAACGCGCTCTACGTGGGGCTTCCCTTGTTCTTGGCTCGGAGGCTGCAGCTGGTGCAGAATGCGGCGGCTCGTCTTCTTACGGGGACGGGTCGCCGGGAGCACATTACACCGGTGCTCCGAGCTCTGCACTGGCTGCCGATAGTGTGCCGGGCCAAGTTCAAGGTCCTAGTGATGATCTATAAAGCCCTACACGGTCTCGGCCCCTCATACCTTAGGGACCGCCTCGCCCTTCGCGCCCCAGAGCGGCTCCTGCGGTCTGCCGGGGGTGCCCTCCTGGAGGTCCCCCGTGTTAAACGGGGGGCCACGATGGAGAGGGCATTCTCGGTGGTGGGACCGCGGCTGTGGAACTCCCTTCCGGAGGAAGCTCGCCTGGCCCCAAGCCTTTTAACATTTCGGCGGAACTGTAAGACCTGGCTGTTTGCCCAGGCCTTTGGGAGGGAGGGCGGGGAGGGGGGTGTTTAGTCCCCTACCCATTTGTGTTGGTTTTTGTCTGGCCCTGTGAGTTATATTTATATTTCATATTTAAGGTTTTTAAACATTTTGTATTTTATTGTATTTTTATGATTTTAATGTTGGAAGCCGCCCGGAGCTGCGTTGCAGGAGGGGCGGGATAGAAATTTATTAAATAAAAATAAAATAAAATAAAGTTAATGGTGACTGGCTGGCTGGCTTTACAATGCTGTTTAAGTCTTCAAATTCCAAACTAAAGGCAGTCTTTCATCCATTTAAATACTTGGCTTGGTTCCTATTGGCTTTAATAGATGGAGGGATGCACCCTTAGTTGTCTTTCACAGCTGTCTGCTTATATCTAACAAAGGCCCATTAATGGTTTGAGAACTCTACATAATCTTTTCTTGCCTGTAAATGCTGTTCCTGAAACCTATATTGTACACCAATAGGTGAAATAGTCCTTAACTGTATTTTGCAAACAAGATGGAGAACTGTTGTAATTCTCTCAAAATAATGTGCTAGGAAAAATGAAAACTCTTAACTGCTGCAGTCCAGAGTCAGTCTCCAAACTGGACCACTACTTTGAGAACTATTGCTTTTGTTTCAGAGCCACTTATTATCTACACAGATGTTGCTATTCTAGGTTGACTTATCTAAAATTTGAACAAATTGGGTCAGGCCCCTTTTTGTTAGCACTTCATTCCTCTATAAACCGTATCCAAATAAAAATACTTCTGACAAAAACCCTAACTAGTTTTCCTTGTACTTTCCAGAGATTAACTGGACAGGCACCAGAAAGCCTTGAGATGTTGAAAAATCTCGATCTGGAGGAATTTGCATATGAGGATGCAGAGAGTAATACTGCAGAGGAGAACGTAAACAGTGATTCTGAAGTGGAAAGTTCCCAGATCTCAGGTGAACCTACAGAAAATGCCACAGGATTATCTACCCAAGAAAGAATAAATCTGTGAAACTACTGGAAACAAAGTAGCCACTTCCAATCTTTAATGCTGATTGACTGTGGAAGAATACACTGCCAAAGATTACCTTAAAAACAGAAGTTTTCAGTCATCTGAACTAAATTTTAATGATTGAGTGGTTTTTAACTTGTCGTATGTAGCAATGCAAGTACTTGTATCCTGTCTGAAGTATTGCAGCTGCATCTGGTTGCTTCTATAAAATAGAAATACTGTGTATTTCTAACTTGTGTGTAAATCTCTCCTCAGTTTGTAAGGTATGTGTACTTGATAAATAAACTTCTCCACCCCAAAAATGTTAAAGCCTTTTCTGGCTTTGTGCTGGAATAGAGAAATAGAAGTGTGGGCACCGATTTGAAATAACGACACAACCAATTTCCAAGGCACGTGTCCCAAACCTTAACTTGGCTCTGACATCTCTTACCCAAACCCATTAGCATTTTATTGGTTAGCAGGGTAGTACTTGCTTGCAGAGCACTGGAGCCCTTGACACAACTTCCCCTGTGGGAGAAGCCAACTTGGAGCACAGTCCATTCCCCATTTGAGGGGAGACTGGCATGGGCTATACTGACTTACTTCTGCTATGGAAGTTTTGTATCAAAGTACCAGAGCTGCCTGAAAATGGGGAAACGGTAGAAGCTGGCTTGAGGGTTAGGTTTAAGTCCACTCTGCTTTTAGCTTTCCTCCAATGAAAGGCAAGCATGTCAGCTGGAAGCAGCTCTAGGAAAGGAGCACATGTGAAGCTGTTTCCAGTTGATAGGTTTCCAGTTTTTCCTGCAGGTTCCCAGGTCCTGCTGTCCCAGTGCTTATCCGATGTCTGGTAGCTGTTAAGGACTGCATGAGGGTGAACCAATCGAGGCTGAATCCTGACAAGACTGAAGTGGTGGTGATGGGCTGTTCTTGTGACTTGGAGGGGATTGGGACTCCAGTTATTGACAGGGCCTGACCCTGTCTGGTCACTCAGGTTTGCAGCCTTAGTGTGCTCTTGGATCCCCTGCTGTGCCTGGATTGTCAGGTTGCAGCAGTGGCTAGAAGCGCTTTTCACCTACTCAATCTGGTGAGGAGGCTGTGGTCTTTCTGACTTTGGATCTGTCCGTCATCCATGCCTTCATCACCTTGAGGCTAGACTACTGCAATGCACTCTTGTGTGGGGCTGCCCTTGCTGACTGTTCAGAAGCTGCAGCTGATGCAGAGCATGGCAGCCTGGCTCCTTTTGGGAACGGGCCACTGGGAGCACATTGCATCAGTGCTCTGGAGCCTGCACTTGCTACCAATAGCTTTCTGGGTACAATTCAAGGTGCTGGTTTTGATCTTTAAAGCCCTAAAGGCTCTGGGCTCCTCATCTGAGATCTTTCCTACCATGCTCCATTGCAGTTGACCAGGAGCATGCTCCTTTGGGTACCACCTGCCAATCTTGTCTGTATGACAAGGGCACACAGGGAGGCATTCTCAATTGCTGCCCCAGTATTATGGAACGTCCTTCCCCCAGAGGTTCACTTGAGCCTGAGCATCTAAGACCTTCCTTTTTAGTAAAGCATTTTGACAGGTGATTAGGGCTTGGGTGGGTGGTTCTTGAGGGGGTGGGGTTAGAATGGGTGGTTTGGAATTAGGGGTAAGGTTTTTTCAAATGTGAGTGTGTATTAAGGCTTTTAAATTTTATTATTGTAAGCCGCCCTGAGCCTTCAAGAAAGCGTGGGATAGAAGTTTAAATAACTATCCAAACTGGGTCTGGGACACTTGGACAAAGATATGTTATTAATTCACAGAACAGTGGGCCATTGTGCTGTTCAAGCGCACAGTGACTACTGAACAGTCCTGCAGCTTCAAGGACTACATGTCCTATCGAGCATATCGCTTACTGTACTTGGCTGCATAGTAACTTACACGTTTTATTTTAACAGCAATTCATTAGTCCAGTCCAAAAGATTTGGAAGTCAGTGTTGGAATGGTTAAGCATGCTTTCTGCTGCCAGTCTCGAATGAATTCTAAAGGATAAGGTTAGGCCTACCAAAAAGCAGGCGTTGGGTGGGAGAGCACTAGCATGAACAATGTCACAAATGACTCGAACCTAACTGGCACCATATAAGAGTTTTTTTAAAAAAAAACCAACATGCAATCATGCTAAACTGACTTGAAGTGAGCAGCATCAGAACAGCATTTAGAAACCCTATTTTCACTTTTTTGCCAGGCAACCTTTTTTGCAGTACCAAGCACCTACATTGTAGCAGAATTTTTATGACTGCTTCACTAGCATGAAGCTACAACGTACTTTTGAAAGTAAACCATAATTTTCTGACTAAAATCAAGCTGTAGAAGGCAGCATATTGAATACCTAAAGCTAGGCCCTTTAGCACTACGGGCCTTTTCACACAAGTGCTCCACTGCCGTGGCGGATGGGGGGTGCTTGTAGGAATGGCACTGGTGGAGGGTGTGCGTGCTCCGGCACTCCGCCCATCACCGATGCAAGGAGCAGTGGGCTCCAATGCTGGTTGCTCTGCCTGTGGAGAAGGGTGCGCACCTCTGAACAGATGCACACCCACCCCACCGCGAGCACACACCCATTGCAGCCTGTTTGAAAAGGGTCTCAGTAGCCATTACCCGTGCTCTTATTTACCCTGTTGTAGTCATCAGGCTGATGTGGCATTGGCTGTACTAGGCTATGTTAACAAAAGGCCTAGCATTGAGAACAAAACTTTTTCGCATGTGTATGTGCTGAACACCTGGAGCTCGTGTAGCTGATGGAAAAAGCTTGGTGGGAAGCCAGTGACTACCCATGCCATCTAATAAAGCTGACAGTACCCACTTTTGGGTTGGTGGGAGGTTATTTTTGGGGTGGTGAGGTGGGTGGGTTTGGGATGTGCTGTGCCCCCCCCATGAGTGGGGGAGGAGGGTGGGATTGGGTTGGGGGATCTGTCCCCTGTGAGGGGCGGTTGGACCCCTATACAAGGATTTTTGTGTGCCCCTCTTTGGGGCGTGAAGAGGCGGTGGGGGTCCCCACAATAGGGAGGCAGAGCAGCCTAACATCAGGGCTGAGTGGATGGGGGTGGGGGAAACAGTTACTTGGGTTGTAATGGGGTGGGGGAGATATGGCCCCAATGGGTGCGCTTGTAGATCTGCGAGGGGAATAAGGTGGTAAGTGCCTGTTCCACAAGCCCAGGTGAATGGGAATCGGAGGCCCTTTGGGCCGAGGCTCCTGGTGCTGAATGCAAGGTCAGTGGCTAATCCTCAATGGTTCATGATAATTCTGGACCAGGCTGCTGACCTTGTATGACATATGGAGACCTGCCTGTACATGGAATCCGGGCCTATTCTGCCGGACCTTGTTCCAGCCGGGTACTTCCTGCAACATCAGCCAAAGCTTGAGGGGCGGGTGTTTGTAGCTGTTGTCTTTAGGAAGTCGTGGACTATGAGGAGGTATCCAGTGCAGTTAACACTAGGGATCGAGGCCCTTCATCTGGTGATCGATTTGGCAGGGGACAGATTAGGGCTGCTGTTGGTCTACCGTGCACCTTCCTGTCCTGCAGTGTGTCTCCACTCTAGCTAAACTTGTGTCAGAGGTGGTGTTGCACTCCCCAAGGACCTTGGTCCTGGGGGACTTTGCCCCCACGAGACTGGCATGAATATTGGAGTGAGTTTATGGCAACCGTGGGCCTGTTCCAAATAGTCATCAGCCGGACACATGGTGGGGGACATACTCTCGACCTGGTGTTCTGCACTGGCCTTGAGACAGATGATCCGTTAGTGGGGGATGCATCAACAGTGCCTTTGTCATGGACGGATCATTACCTTCTCCAGGCCAGGCTCCCGGCATACGTCTGCCTCCGGAGAGGTGCAGAGCCTATTGAATCGAGATTGATGGAACCGGATCGGTTCTGGACCACTCTGGGGGAATTGCCTTCTGATCTTGACAGCCATTCGGTCAAGGGCCTTGTTCTGATTTGGAATATCTTGCTGGCAGATGCCATTGACCGGCTGGCTCCGAGGTGTCCGTTCGCCCAGCTCTGTCATTGTAGGTTACCTTGGTTTACTTTGAGGGGCTGCGATGCTTGAAGCAGGAAGGGCGGCAGCTAGAGCAATGATGGCGCCGTTCTCAGGCTGAAGCTGACAGCTTGCAGTATAGAGCTAGCTTACCAGCCTATGCTGTAGCCATGAGGGCAGCAAAGAAGGAATTCTTTGCTGCCCTCATAGCAGCCGCAGAGTCTCATCCAGTAGAGCTGTTCCGGGTGGTGAGGGGCTGGTCAGTCCAGCCTTCCTCCACCTGGACGTCGAATCTTCCAGGGCCCGCTGTGACACATTTGTCACCTACTTGGCGGATAAGATCGCTCGGATTCACCACGACTTCGGTGCTGTAGTTTCTGCAGAAGGAGGAGAGTCGGAGGGTGCAGAAGCCTGGTCTGGTTTCATGGCATCTGTTTTAGGAGGTGCTGCCAGCAGGGGCTGTGGATTTTCTGGGTATGGTTAGGACCACCTGTTGTGAATTGGATCCGTGCCTGTCGGGAGATATTAGGGCCATTGCTGGTGGGGGTGATCAGTGCCTCCTTTTGGGAGGGCAGAGTGCCAAATTGTTTGAAGGAGGCCTTGGTCCGGCCTCTACTCAAGAAAGCATCGCTTGACCACTTGCTCACCAGTTATCGGCCAGTCTCTGACCTCTTTTTAGGGAAGGTTATTGAATGGGTGGTGGCTCAGAAGCCTCAGCTTTCTAGATCTCTCCCAGTCTGGTTTTCGCCCAGGGTATGGCATTAAGACTGCGCTTGTGGCCTTGGTTGACTACCTGTGCTGGGAGATGGACCAGGGACGTTCGACCTTACTAGTCCTATTAGATCACTTGGCAGCTTTTGACATGGTTGATCATGAGCTGTTGGTGACTCGCTTGCGGGACCGGGCAGAATTTGGTGGGATGGTTCTACAGTGGCTCCGTTCCTACCTAGCTGGTAGGACCCAACAGGTGGTGCTGGGGGATAAGTAATCTTCCCTCGTGTGCTCTCGTGTGGTGTCCCACATGGTTCTATTCTGTCCCTGCTCACGTTCAATGTGTATATGTGGACATTGGGTGAGGTCGTGAGGCGGTTTGGAGTGAGTTGTCATCAATATGCTGATGACACTCAGCTGTACCTCTCATTTTAATTGGACCCAGGCCGAGCAGTCTCTGGGCTTTCCCAGTGTTTGATGGCTGTGAGGGACTGAATGAGGCAGAGCTGACAGACTGAATCCTGACAAGACAGAGGTAATATTAGTGGGGAGAGCGGCAGGTGTGACTCCTCTCCCGCCCCCCCAGTCATTCCTTGGTCATTGATAGGGTTTGTCCCCTGCTGGTCTCCCAGGTGTGGAGTCTAGGGGTGCTCCTGGATTCCCAGCTCCACTTGGAATCCAGGTGGAGGTGGTGGCGAAGGGGGCTTTTTGCCAGTTACATCTGGTTTGGCAGCTTCAGCCTTACGTCTGACTCCAACCTGGCCACCATCATTACCTCGGGACTGGACTACTGCAACGTGCTCTACGTGGGGCTACCCTTGGTGATGGTCTGGAGGCTGCAGCTGATGCAGAATGTGGTGGCCAGGCTCCTTACGGGCTCGGGTCGCCGGGAGCATATTACACCAGTGCTCCGTTCTCTGCGCTGGCTGCCTATTTTCTTCCGGGCCCGATTCAAGGTGTTGGTTCTCACTTTTAAAGCCACATAGGCTCAGCCCAACCTATCTGCGGGACTGCCTCACACCCCAGGTCCTGGTGCGGCCCTTGCGGTCCGCTGGGGGCACCTTCTTGGGGGTCCCCAGAGTAAATCGGGTGGCCACTATGGAGAGGGCGTTCTTAGTGGCTGCACCTCAGCTGTGGAACTCCCTCCCGGAGGAGCCTCACCTGGCCCCAGACCTGCTGACTTCTTGTTGGACTTGTAAAACCTGACTGTTTGGCTAGGCATTTGGTGGAGGGAACAGATGAGGGAGGGGTGGGATGGGAGGTAAAGGGGGAGATGAGATGATGGGGGGGGGGGGAATTGTTTTTATTTGTTGTAAGCCACCTTGAGCTGCCTGTGCATGGAGAGGGCGGGGTATAGTTATATGAATTTTAAGTAAATAAATGTGAATTGCTATTGACACATTTGTTTACACCCTGGGATATGAAAGCATTCAAAATGGCTGGCTGAGAGATCACTAATGCCAATAAGATTTCTCTAAATCTGATATAAGCTACTGAAATTAGTGTTACACTTGAGCCTACCTTTAATTCTAATACTATTTATGCACACTTTTGTAAACTGCTAGTGTTCCTAATTAAAACATTCCCACTCTTCTTAAATAACTGGCTCTGTGACTGGGTATGCTAGCAAAAAAAAAACCAATCCATTTTAAGGGGCTGAATTAAGATGGATTTGATCAATAGCATTGGCCGTACTTGCATTTCGTGGAAAACGTGCCTTGGAATTCAAGAGCAAAGACTTTCGTAAGGGTCTTGGCTAAAGTACATGGTATCTTTTGGTGGTGGTAGAGCAAAACTTTCTGTAAGAAAGTTTGCTTGTTTGTGAGCAACAAATGTAATGAGTCTGGAATCGGATTATGGTTGCTAAAGTCACTAAAACTTGTATTTAGAACATTGGGAGGCCAACATTATGTTAGCATGGGCTAAATGATGAGGTAAAGGCCATTAGTCAAAAAGACAATACTTATGAACTGACAATTTAGATGTAATACTTAAAGCAGACCAAGAGGAGAATTTGAAGACTGACTTTCTAAAGATGCAAAACTTACTAACTTACCCTCTCCATACATCAGAAGCAGGCAGCCTGCTAGAATCAGGTGGGCTATTAGATGGGTAGCAGGTAAAAGGGGCACTCAGGAAGGATAAGGTCATTGCAGAGAAGTTGAATGAATGAATTCGCATCTTCTCACTGCAGAAAGTGTTGGGGAGATAACTATGAAGGATAGTCTCGGTGTGGGGTGGTAAATCTGAACTGTCAAAAACCATGATTCTAGAAGAGGTTTTAGAGCAGATTCACAAATTAAACAGTGAGTCATTAGGACAAGATAACTCAAAGTTTGAAATAAATCAAATACAAAATTGCAGAAGTACTGTTAATAAATAACTGATCACAAATCTGCCTTTGTGTTGGAGGGTAGTGAATATAACACCCATTTTTAAAAAAGGGTCCAGAGGTGACCTGGAAACTACAGACTGGCGCTCCTGATGTCGGTTCTAGGCAAGTTGGTGGAGGTCATTTATAAAGGACAGATGAAGCCCCTGATCCAGCTAAGCATCCTGCCAGCACGCTGGTAGCAGTCTAGACCAAATACCAGCACCCATCCCACATGTGCCAGCAGCGCTGCTGGCTTGGGGGTGGAACACGGGTAGTTAGTACCCAGTGCTCATGAGGGGAAATCCTCCCTCGCCAGGCCCCAGGGAGCATGGGGTTTGGAGTGAAACACCCACCCATCCTCAGCCTGCCACAGGGATGCCAAGGCAACCCAAGATGCTACCATGCATCGCTAGTGGAGTTGACACCCCCCTGGGCTTGGGTCCCCAATGTCACCATGCTCACCTACTCAGTCTCTGCAGCTGGCTGGAGCAAATGCAGGGGCTGCGCAGCAGGCTGCTGGTGCCTGAGATTCTGGTGGGCCTAGGGATGGGTTGTGTCCAGGAAAGGATGCCATTCACGCACACTCGCCATTATACCCATACCCTGTTCCCCTATCTCCAGAGAAGATACAGCAGCCCAGCAGCAGAAGCAGCGTGCTTGCGTACGGAATCAGATCTCCTTTCAGTTCCTGCTTCCAGACCTCCGTAAGCCCAGGCTGCTGCCCTGCCAAACTCTGAAAGCAGTAACTAATTGATCAGCTTGTCGCTGTCCCATGACACCGTGCAGAGAAGGGGCAAAAGCGCCGTGTGCAGGGCAGGGAAGAGCTGATCAATTAGTTGCCCGTCTCAAAGTTAGGCAGAGCAGCAGCAGCCTGGACTTAGGGAGCTCTAGAAGCAGGATCTGAAAGGGGATCGGTACACAAGCGCATGCTACGGCAGCCTAGCACTAACTTGAATTCCCTGCCTTCCCCTCCCTTCTCCACTTCAGGAAACAAGCAGCTGCCACAGTAATGCCTGCTCCCTGCTCTGCAGGAGCAGTGCATCAGTGGGGTAGGATTCCTCACTGGGGTTCAGCAATGGGTGAACCACCCATGTGAGGGGCTCAGCGCTGAGAGCTAGCCTACTGGCAGAGGCTCAAAACACACACCTGCAGTCCCACTCCAGCAATGGGCTTTTGGGGGCAGGGGGGTGTTGTCCTACCACCTTGCTGTACCAGCCACTCCCTCTGCTGTGGGGGTGGGGAGTGTTTGGCACAGTGCTCCGAGCATGTACAGTGCCTCTCCTGAAGGCTGCAGGAGTTCCTTCACCCTAGACTTGTTAGGAATGTTCTCTGGGGAACAGTATGATTCGTGCCTGCTCTGGTGCCCATTGGGCCCTCCCCTCTTTTATTTAATCTGTCAATCAGCCCAGGCAAAGCCTCCCTCGGGTAAGGCATGCCTGCAGGGGGATGCAGTGCAGCGGGCACCAGAGTATCAGTGCCTCCTGCTGGCGCATCCCCCTTCCATGCCAGAGCAGAGCTGGATTGTGGTTTTATTGGGAATATTGCCAAACATGACATAATGGAAAGAGCCAACATGGCTTTAGCACAAGAAGAAGTCATGCCTCATTAATCTATTGGATTTTTAATTTATTTATTTTTTGGGAGGGAGGGTGTCCACACAGATAGAAGTGATCCAGCTGGTAGTGTATCTGAATCTTCAGAAAGCGTTTGGCATGGTCCCTGACAAGAGCCTCTTGGGGAAACTAAATAGCTGTGGGATAAGAAGCAGTGTTTGTCATGGATGGCACTTTGACCCAGTATGGCACTAAAGTTCTCAAAGGATAGAAAACAAGGGGTATGATTAAACGGCTGGCTTTCACAATGGAGACAAGTAGGCTCTGTACTGTGGCTTGTATTTAATATTGTTCATTAATGATCTGGAAAAGGGAGTAAGGAGTGAGGTGATCAAATTTGTAGATTCTATAAAGTTATTCAAGATGGTTAAGATGGGCAGGCGGTGATGAATGAGAATCTTAGAGGTGGAAGGGACCTCAGAGGTCATCTAGTCTAACCCCCTGCTCAAGGCAGGAAAGGAGGATCTTGCTTGACTAGGCAATCAAATGGCAGATGAAATTTGAATGTTGATAAGTGCAAAGTGATGCCAATAGAGAAAAATAATCCTAACTATACATACACGATGGTTGGCTATAAATTAGGTGTTACCACTCAGGAAAAAGATCTTGCAGTAATTGTGGACTATCACTTCCATGCACAGCAGTGGACAAAAAGGTGAACAATGTTAGGAATTATTTGGAAAAAGATGGAGAATGAAACAGAAAATGTTGCAATGCCACTATATAAATCTATGGTGTTGAGAGACCTGGAGTATTGGGTGCAGTTTGGATCTCACCTGGAAAAGGTGCAGAGAAGGGTAGCAAAAATGATGAAAGGTATGAAACAGTTTCGGTATGAGGAGAAGCGTTAGGCTAGGGCTCCGCAGCTTGGAGAAGAATATAACCGAGCGGGGGCATGATAGAAGTTGTATGTGGGATTCTTCACCTTACTATTCACTTGGTACCTGATCCTTTATTGACTTTTAACTGCTCAGCTGGAGTTTCACTACTTGACTACTGGGTGCAGAATCAGCTTTAAAAGGTGTGCACTCCCCCTGGCTTTTGTGTCTGAAAGCTACCATCAAGATCCTCTCATGCCTGAACCCGTGCTCACTGTATTTTCCCCTTTGCCGCCGATGGGGAAAGCACTGTGAATGCAGATCCCTACTCATACTGAAGCTTGTGTGTGATACTCCCTTGAAGCTCTCAAGTGCTTAGTGGTAGATCCCTCAGCCATTATAATTGAATGGGAGCTTGGCCATTGATTTGAATGGGTTCAGGATTGCATTGCAAGACATGGTAACCAGTTGTCTAGTTGCGCACTCAAGCATGGATTCTTTTTTGTTCTTTCTGCACAAGATGGCAGGATTTTGCTATAAGCCACAATGGCAGCGGTCTTGCTAACGTTAGCTCAGCATGGCTGCTTAGACATGAAGAGTTTGCAGTGAGGCGGTAAGTCTTTTGATGGCAAATTACCTGTTCTGCAGCATAGTCCCAAACTTCTGCTGGAAACCTACTTACCCACTAAGTATTATATAAATTTTAAATCTTACTCAGACTGCAATCCCAGACTGGTTTATTGGAGTAACAGTATGTTTAGTTTCCTTATTGCATTCATTTACAAAGCATAATGCAGGTGATAAGAGAGATCTAAACTGGAGAGGTTTTCCTCCCTTTAAAGATCGTATCTGAAGAAAATGGAGTCTTCTGAAATCCCAGGAGGGAGAACATCACCTCTGCATAGTTTTCTGGCCAGCCAAACCATTCCTTGCCGGACAAGGATTCTAGCCTTCTCTTCAACTTCTCACCGCCCCGTTCCTGGAGCATTCTAATGTATGGGATATTGTTACAGCAAACAACCGACAACAGGTAACAAACCCAGAACTGCACTACTGTGATCCCTGCACTGGCTTCAGGAGATGCTTCCTCCTCATTGAGATAGACAAGCAGAACATCAGCCAGGTGCAGATCTTTAGTTTTGCGTTGGTTGATGGGGTTGATGTAGCAAATACCGCACAGCCCCTTCAGCACCAGGATCCTCACCTTTGCTGTCGTGTTTGGGATGATTAAGATGTCCATCAGGTCTACAATATACTGCGATGCATACATGCCTGCATTTGGGCCACCTGGAAGAGAAGGAGTGATCATCCCTGGAAGACTGTTGCCTGACTGGTAACTTGCAAATAGAAAAGTCTGAGCAGAGATATTCCTATAGAACCCTTCATTGTGTTAGGGCATAAGCAGTTTATTATGGGAGCTGGGCAATACTCCCTAGCAGTGGGGAAACTTTTCCTTCCCATGTGAAAATTAGGCTTGGAGGCTGCAAAGGAGTTAAGGATGTTTAAGGGATGTGCTTGGGCTGGGAGGGAAGGGTCCAGATCCTGGATCTAGCCCCCTAACCTGAAGTGTATTTCTTCTTGCCTGAGCTCACTCTTCCAGCACTTGAAGGTAGGAACTTGATCCTTGGGCCAGATCCAGGAATTGGAAAGGGGCCAGAAAACACAGGCATGGACTGTATGTCTCCTATCTCCTGCTATATACCATAACCATTATAGTTTCAGGGAGTGAAGAATAAATCCTAGCGCTAAGAGATGTTTGTTCCCTCTCTGCCACAGATTTACCAAATAGCCTTGGTCAAGTTATATAATCGCCGACTCAATTTCAGTTTCTGGAAAATGGTAGTATTTTCATATCACCAAAAGTGTTGTGGTGCTCTTTGAGCAGCATGCAGATCTTTATAAAACTTGTTCTAAAAGTGCCAGGTTTTATTACTACTGTGTGCTCCCTAATAATCCCAAAGCACTTTTTGAATGGAATATACAAACTGCAGATGCCGTGTAGCGTGTGGAGGAACTGGCTATCTGAATACAGAGCATATTAGGCACTGCTTTGTCTACCACTGAAATGCGGCCATGTCAGCTATCAGATCATGCCTGATAAGCATAAGTGAAATCGTAAGTGAAAAATAATTTATAACCAGCCTAACTGCAGAAGAAATTGAATGTTGAGTGAATGAAATTAGCATGGTGGAAATTTGACTACCCAGCAGGGTAGCTGCTGCAGCATGAGAGTTCTCAATCTGGGATGGAGGCATATTCAGGGTCAGCCAGCTTCTGTGTGCGTCTACCTACCTTTGGCAGCTACCCTGGCTCTGGACACTGCTGCTTGTCCTGCGGCTGTAGGGCAGGCACGGCTCGGTTAAAGGGGCAGCATGTAGCAGTGTCCTACTACTTGCTTCCCAGCCTTGCTTCTCTTGCCCCACCCCCCCAGGCCTGACCCTGATGCTGGTTGATTCCCTCCCCTCCCAATAGGGAGCCTTTACTTCATTTTATTTGGCTTCTTTCGTTAGTACATTCCCAGCCACTTCCTGAGGGATTCACCCATACTTTGCTTTAAACGCTGTGGTTGTGCGAACAAAAACAGCCAAAGAAAATTAAGAGGTAATTACTTTAGAGTGTTTGGGTGAAAGAGGCCTAGCTTACAGCTGTTGCTTCCAGTCACTAACTGAGATGCTCTACAGTCCAGAAATTGGTACCCTAGTCATGGTACTCACCTGCTTCTCCATGGGTGCTGCTGGCGGAAAAAGTAGAGGATTGCAACCCTGCCTGAGCCCAATGGGCCCTCAGCTGATCTGGATAGGCCCAGGCTCTGCCTGACGAAGCTCCTTGCCTAAGCTTGAGATCCTTAGCCCTGAAGAAGCATCATGCTCCTTGTGGCACGCTGTAGTGGGCACGAACATGTTCTAATAGGGCAAGGGGATGCTTTAACTGTGCTCCTTTTCTTCCATGGCCCTGGTCCACCAGCCCATTGTGATGTCCCAGTGCTCTGTGAGGGTACATGGCCAGGGTGTGGGATTGGAATGATGCATCCGGCACAGTTTGGGGTTGAGATCAAGGCAGCCAGCACAGGCCCACTTTGGACCTAAATTTCTGGCCAGAGCAGGGCTCTCAAAGAGACAGCTAACGTGAAATTTGGGCAGGTTTGGGTACCACAGCCACGAAAGTTCAAGTGTCTCTAACTTGGAGAACTCAGAAGGTACAAAACTGCTAACCAAATCCGGGAATAAATGGGAATTTCACTGTGGCCTCTCCTGAGCTTTCAGCTTTTGTACGATGACCCTGGATGCCAGTCCTAAATGGTCAGGAATCATGAGGCAGCTGTTGGCATGAAAATCATGAAGTGTTTGTTTTAAAAAAAAAACATGGGCTCTCCTATTAGTTTCCTGTTTTCTGAACCCTCTGAGCACACTGTAGTCATGTGTTCAAGCTTTCTTCACAATCATGAGGGCTTGAGGTTTAATGTTTTACAAACTAAAGCAGATATTTTTTGTTTACAATCTTAAGCTTTAAGACAGGGAGAGGAAAGCTCCGGCTAGGGGCCAAATGCAGCTCACAGCTAGTTTTTCTTTGGCCCCTTTCAGGGGCCTGGATCTGGTCTCTGGGTCCAGTTCCTACTCCCAAGCACTGAGTGAGCCCCGCGGGAGGGAGCAGAGATGAAGGCATACGCACAAGGGCAGGGGGTCAGATCCAGGGCACAGATCCATGATCTGGAGGACCCTCCTCTTCCTGAGCACCCCCCTCTGGCTCGTGTGAGTTCGTACTCCTTTTCAAAGTGGTCTCTGGGAAGGAAAAGGTTCCCCCACCCTGGGTTTAAGAAATCCTTACATTTGTGAGACTCCTGATACAATTGCAAGAGCTGACAACCTTGAATGATATAGGAGAGTGATCTTGTTTGAACGTGGCTATGAAATCCCAGATTTAACCCATATTGTAAATATGAACATTAGGGATGGTTTCAGTCAGTCAAGCCTAACTGTTTACCTGTGTAAGCGAGCAGCCCAATCCTGGCTGCTGCTTTGGCTCTCTGCTCCAGTGGCAGCTCCATATTCCTCACATCTAAACCATAGCTTGTAATTTTTTGTCTCTGAAAAACGTTGTCCTCTGTTATGTAGGGTTCTTCCTCTTCAGAGACAAAATAGGGCTTGATATAGCTTTCATAACAGGCTTGCAGCTTCTTAAACATACTCTTCCTTCTTCCTCAGGAAGTTTTCCTGAAAGAGTTTCTTGAATCTGTTTCTAGAGCTGTAGACTCTGAAATCAAATAGGAAACATCTGGAAAGCTGGATGATTAATTGTGGTGTGAAGGAAGACTGTTGTGGCTGGTAACTAAGGTATGCTTTAGAACATAGGAGATAAACAAAATGACAGTTCTTTGCTGTGACATGAAATCTGATGATGTCATAGAATTTTGCAGACATATTATTCAGGTAGTTAAATCATGATCAAACTTGTGAAGAATTGCAGGGGGATCTTACGATACTGGGTGACTGGGCATCTCAACGGCAGATGAAATTTAATGTGGGCAAGTACAGAGTGATGCACAGAGAGAAAAACAATCCAAACTGGGTGAAAACAGACATGACGCTAACCACTCTTGGTGGTTATTTATGCATGTTGCAAGGCTGTTTTGGTGCCCTATGCAGCCCTGAAACATGCATAAATGACCACCAAGGGTGGTTATAGGGTGGTTAGCATCATGTCTGTTTTCACCCTATGTTACACAATGCTGGGTTCTAAATTAGGAGTTGCTACTCAGGAAAAGAACCTCGGAGTCATTGTGGACGATACATTGAAATCCTCAGCTCAGTGTTCAGTGACAGTCAAAAAAGCAAATAGGAATTATTCATAAAGGGATTGAGGATAAAACTGAAAAGATAATAAACAATGCCACTATATAAATCTGTGGTGCAACCACACCTTGAATATTGTGTGACTGTGTAGTTCTGTTCACTCCATCTCAAAAAAGATATAGCAGAAATAGAAAAGGTACAGAGAAGGGCAACAAAAATGATAAGGGGTATGGAACAATGGTCCCCTATGAAGAGTGGCTGGATAGGTTGGGGTTCTTCAGCTTGAAGAAGAAATGACAGAGGGAATATGATAGAAGTGTATAAAATCGTGAGTGGTGTGGAACAGGTTAATAGGGAACAGTTATTTACCCCCTGAAATAGTACTAGAACTAGGGGACACTTCATAAAACTAATGGGTAGGAGATTTAAAACAAATAAAAGAGAGTTTATTTTTCACTCAACGCACAATTAAGTTGTGGAATTTGTTGCCAGAAGATGTGGTCAAGGCCAGGAGTGTAGCTGGGTTTAAGAAAGGCTAAGACGATTTGAACCCTGGCTAACCATGGAACTCGCTGGGTGGTCTTGTTAGGATTTAGGGAATTAGCTCTCTTTGGATCAGGGGACCCACACACCCTGGTCTGCACATATGAGAGATTCACATAGAAGGGATCTTTGTCACCCCCACACCACAAATTAGACGTTTTTAATTGGGTACAACACTGTTTTATTATCCTGCTCACACAATCAGGTACAGCATGAACCCAATGCAACAGTTCTTAGATAGATCCTAGCCTGGCCTGCCTAGCANCAGGGTCATCGCTGGCCACCATGGTGGGGCAGGGCACTGGGTGCAGTGAAGGGGTGGGGCCGGCTGGCCACACGTTTGTGCATCTTCCTGGCAGCCCAGCTACGGGATCATATGTTGGGAGGCCCGACCCGGTCTGGATTGTGTCCGCTCCGATTTCCCAACCAGGGTAGGGTCATGACAGCAACGCACCACCATCACATTTGTTTCAGCCCTATCTCTCATCCTCTGTTCCCCATCTGTAAAATGGGAATAATAATGACCGGTTGAAGAAGATAAGGATTGTAAAGCACTTTGAACACTGAAAGTACTATAGAAATTATAAATAACAATCTCCGCATGTGAATTCCTCCACCCATTGAAGTCAATGACAAAATTCTCGTTGACTTTAATGGTGGATTGTGTCTGTTGTGTAGTACATTATCTGTGAGGACATGCTGTAGTTCTACCCTCACTCAGGAACCACTTATTTATATAGCCACAGTAGCGGCTGTAATGTATGTTAATCAGACAAAACCCCAAACCATATTTCTACAGAACAGGTTTGCAGTTTGACCACTTAGAATGAAAGTGGGGCCGTAGCTTAACATACTGTCCTACCTACTCTGTCGGTGCAGAGGCTGCGGCTGCTGCTGCAGCTGGGTGGAGGCATCTGTGTCCATTGCAGCAGGTCACCTGATGCATTTCTGCAGGGGCTCAGCCCTTTAGGAGCACATGCAAGGGCAAGACTCTGTAGCTCGTTAACCTAGCCATTAGGATGGCTGACCCCAGGATACCCGAGTTCTGCTCCCTTGGTCAGCCCTGGTGAGGAGCTACCCAGCCAGTCACCGTAAAAACCCAAAATATATACCAAGCTAACATACAAGTTGCTGTTTTGCGGTGTTCTTGCAAAAATACATCACCGTCTCTGCTGCCACCTAGGGGCATGTGTGCCTTTAAATCAGCAATACTCCCAGGCCAATCCACACAATTCCAATAGGTTTACTTCAGTGCACTTAGCTGCTTCTGGGTTGCACAGGAAGATCAGCGTATAGTTCTCCCAAACCCAGGTGATAGGACGATGAACTTGAACGTAAATGGTTATTTGTTAAAACTGGTCAGGGGAGATCTTTTTGACTGTCAGCAACAGGATGCTGGGCTAGATGGATCATTGGTCTGACCCAGTATGGAAGCTGCTTATGTACAGTGGAAAAGCTCAGTACTGGTCACCAATAGCTGGTCCTGGTCCCAATTCTCACTGGAGACAGAATCCTAATATGGCATATTTTGGATCATCTAGACTTCAAAAAGGAGAAAGTTAGCCCATTGACCATAATTCTATTAAGTAATACCTGTAGAACGTTAAGTATTCAAAGTGCTTTACAGTCCTTATCTAGTCCACCCTCACAACAACCCTGTGAGGTAGGTCATTATTATTCCCAATTTACAGATGGTGAACTGAGGCTAAAAGAGTGGGACTTGCCCAAGGCTACCCAGTGAGTTCATAGCTAAGGTGGAATTTGAACCATGGTCTCCCAGGTCCAAGTCCAACATCTTACACTCAGGGCACAGTAGCTTTTATAATAGATAAAAAGCACATATTTTATACTTAAAATATTAGTAATTCAATTGAGTAATTCAAAAATATTCTTTATTATAACTTATATGCAACAGGAAATTTGATGAGTACAAATGCCACAAACCTAGAAGTCAAGGCTAAACAGAAGTCAGTACAAAAGAACATTTGGGGGTTGGGGGAGGAGAACAGGCTCATGCAGCAGGCGGGCTATAAAAACCAAAAGCAGGTTATTTCTCACTCTTCATAAAAAGGGACTATCTTCTTCAGTAAACAAGTAAACATTTTAGACTGTACAAATGTACTTTTAATCAGAGAGAATATACATATATATTTATAAATGTACAGAGAGATATACAGTGCAACATTTACAGTCAAAAATACTGTCTTGCCAGTGTGTTTGGTGAAAAAGGCTTCTTTTTGAAATGATTTTTTTATCAAAGTCTTGGTGTTTTAATTGGTGCTTAAACACCACTTCATACAAAACCAACCGCAGGACAGGGAAATGCTGCTGTTCAATTGTAATCACCTGCATGGATGTTAACTTAAGGGGTATAATCAAATAGTTTGGATGCGTTTCATGTTGGGAAAAGCTGCTCTTTTATAGCCTTTTTTTAATAACAGCCGCCAGGGCTGCTTGAGTTTGTTCTACTTCTTACTCTTGAAATTACTGTGTAGCAAGCTATCATCTGCTAATCAGAGTGCAAATCCCACTCCTCCTTGACACCTAAGGAACAAAGCCGGCTTCAGGCAATTAATGGTATTATATTCACTTATTCTTTCTGAATACAGTACGCATTTAAACTTCTATTTATTTCTATAAAACTTACGTACTTGTTTGACGGTAAAAGAAAATCCTTGGATTAATGATGGTTCATTACAAGAGGGAGAAAGAAAGGACCAGCAGAGGCGTTGGAAATGAGTCAGTGAAGTGACATTGCCTGGGGCTTACATCCTGCTGTTTCTGGAGGCAGACCGTGATCTGAAGAAGTTCACTCTAAACTTGCCTAACAACCACCCAACTGGGCGTTTGATACTTAGCCTAGGCTGGAGTGGTAGCTGCTATGTAAGACCACCATGGTTGCCCCTTTTCCTTTTTAGATACAGCATCCCATATTTCAAGCTTACACAATAACTTTGATAAAATGAATACAAAATTCTGTAAAAACTTCAAGATGCTGAATTCTAAGAGTCTGCGGAGGCTGATTTACTGCAACTACACAGTTTACTTGGAAGCAATTGATAAAAAGCATTCTTTGACATACAAACGTTCCATCATAAGCTACAGAGAAAAGCCAATAGGAACTCAATCGCTGGATTTTACACACAGATTTCTTGAAGTCTATAAGTTATTAAGTTTCGAAACATTCTTCAAAGATTTTTTGTTTTGCAATTAAATTACAGCACCATCCTGGTTAGCACAAACAGTCATTAAGACTGTAATATGTTAGGCAGATTGTCCATGTTTAAAAAGCTGTGGCAACTTCAGTCCCACGTCGACCCCCAACTTTAACAAATTCCCGAGGGAATTTATCGAGCTGTTCATATGCCAGTCGTCCATCTTCTCCTGAGCACAAAATAGGAAAGCATAAATAAAGAAAATACAGCCTCATTTAAGCACACAAAATTGAACCCAATGGATTATTTCCTGTTAGGAAGAAGAATCGCTCTGCTATTAACTTTGACTAGGAGCTTGGATATGTTGTCTAAATGAAGAAATACATTATGAAGACCGAGTGTATTTGGAAGAGACTCTTTGAAATGGAAAATATTCAAAGTAGTGCCCAGGGGTAATAGACAGTTAAGATTTTGGTTATTCATGCTGATATTCTGTAATGCCACTGTCTACTTTTTTTGTTACCTGAAATCTGAAAATGTTTTTATGTAGTGTGTAAAGTTCTCCCTATGGTGTTAGGAGAAAGGTTATGAGATTGGGGAGAGGGTTTAAATTTTTTATTTCTCCAGGCAGTTTCATTAAGTTTACTGAGTGTACAGTAAGCGTTCAGCTTCCATGTGGAAGTTTGTAAAACAGGTAAGTTAAAATGTGCCACAGGAAGGATGTTGGAAAACTACAAGATAATATACTCTCTTATCTTTAATAAGACATAGCGATCTGCAACAAGGAGTATGAATTTACGAGGGGCTTAAACAACATTCCAAAAGATCTGGGTTAAATCGGGAGGATTTATTCAGAACTAAACTGAAGCAGATGTGGTGCCTGAGCATGTGATACTGTTTGTGCAGCTGCTCTGAGGCGCACAAGGCTGAGTCTACCTACTTCCTTTGAGGCCCATTCTGTGCGTTTATACTTCCCCCTACACCTTCATGTTGCTGTCATCTACCCCCCCCCGGGTTCCCTCTCCTCTTTTCTCCCAGACTTCGAATCCTGGCTCACCTTCTTCCTCTCTGACACCCCCACTCTCATTCTTGGTGATTGCAACATTCACGTCGACACACCTTCCACGCCCTCTATCTCCCGCTTTCTCTCCCTGACTTCCTCCTTTGATCTCCGACTCTGGACCGACTCCCCCACCCATAC
>QEPC01000858.1:1072368-1082987 GCA_003113815.1 Sphenodon punctatus
CCAGCCCCGAGAATGCACAAGTAGACCTTTTTATGACGCGTTCTCGGTGCCGGGGAGCGATGAAGACAGATGCCCTGAACCAGAGCTGGCCTGTGGGGCTCCTGTACGCCTTTCCGCCTCTTCCCCTCATTGCAAGAACAGTGGCAAAAGTAAGGTGAGAGAGGGCCCAAATTATATTGGTGACTCCATGGTGGCCGAGATGTCCTTGGTTCTTGGACCTCATGGAACTGAGCGTACAGGACCCCATTTCAATTCTGCCCAGACACGACTTACTATGCCAGGGCCCTTTATTCCACGAGGGCGCGAATTCTCTAAATTTGACAGCCTGGAGGTTGAGCACCTAGCCCTTGCTCGGAAGGGGTATTCGGAGGCAGTCCTTAAGACGCTCCTGGCCTTGAGGAGACCGGCCACCAGGCGCTCCTACATTTATATTTATTGTTTATGGTTTTATATGTTATATGTTGTAACGTGTTCCCTGTGTTCTCCCCATTAGCAACAATGGGGAAAACGTAAGTCCCTGGATGTAACACACCTTGGGATAGGGCAGGATAATCAATTTAAATAAATAGTGTCTGCTCATAAAGCACTGAAAGCTGGGGCCTTGCAGAGCATAGGTGTGCACTGTTTGAAGTCTGCAGAGACTGAGAGAGATCGAAGTGCATCGTTAATTTTAGCTACAGCTTTAAACACTCTGCTTTTTATTGCAGTTGTTTTTACTGTATTTCTAGGACTGATGGCAAATCTACAGTTCCTGATCTTGAATTGGGTATCTGATGTGTGTGTTATGCGATTAGAAGTATCCAAAACGATTCTTATAGAGTGAACTCAATTGGCTATGAATATAGTGATCTGAAGCTGTTGCCACCATAGCCATTTTGTCATCCGGACTAGTGACGATCAAGGGCTGTACAAGTGAAAGTCACCTTGGTGTTGAACAAGCAGTAGCATCAACCCCTCCATGCCCTGTGACCCACACAACATGGCTGTGAAGGAGCTGTAAGACATGGGGGGGTGGGAGGGTGCAGCTCTATCTCAGGGCAGAGGTTTCTATGCCCATCCTGCAGAGGGACATTTGGGTCTGGTCTAGCAGTGATGAGGAGGAGCAGAACTACCTATCTTGCCCTGCTTAATGGCTGATTGCAGGCATCGGCCCATAATTAGATGAGCTTCGTTCTCCTAGAGACACCTGTAACTAGCTAGAACTTAATCTCCCCACCAGAGTTCCCAGCATAAGACGTGATTGTCAGGGCCCCACGTGCTCTAGGGTGGCCATTGGTCCTGTTTTATGAAGGGTTTGTCTGTTGTCCTTTATTTATGCCTTTTTGTCCTGTATTTTCCACATGCTGCCGGTGCTGCCACTTTCACCCCCCCTCCCCCCCGGATGTCATGATCTCATGACGTCCATGTGGGAACAGCCATGTTGGCAGCGGTCCCAACGCTGGGTGGGGGTGGGGGGCAGTGCTAGGGTTACCATAGCATCTGGATTTTCCAGGACATGACCACCTTTTTGATCCAGCCAACCCCATTCAGGGGAATTTTAAAAAATATGCACCCATGGTTGGAATTCTGCCGTTACCGTTGCATCCCCTTGCCCAGTGCTTGTTCCTCAGCCCCGGCTGGGGAAAGGAACCCTGAGCCAGCTGTGCTCTTCCTCCCCCCATGTAATGTGTCGGTGGCCACCCTAATGTGCTTTATGGCAAGGTCTCTGGATTTGGCAGCGGACTAAAAACTCTGCAGCACCTTCATTTAAAATTAAATGAGGGAAAGCTTTTTCAATGAATTGCTGCAAATACAGAAATGAGTAGTCCAGTCAGCAAGAGGCCCCCATGCTGTGATAGCTATAATAAATGTAAGTTATACTGCCCACACACACCACATTTTCCAGAATCTGGTCACTTTCTTAACTGGCAATGTGTGGTTGCATTGAAGGAGTTGGGACTTTTGGCAATCAGAGGTGTTTCTGAGGTTGGTTGGATGGTCTTGGTGAAATGATCATCAGTGAAATGGTTAACAAATTGTCCTGTCTTGGTCTCAGAGTTAACCTGCAGCTGAGATAGGGCTGTTCACATTTATCAGAGCCACTGTAACCTGGATTTCCAGTTGCTTGCAGACTCAGAAAGGCCTCTTTGCATCACTGGGCTTTCTTCCCCGCCCCAAGGCTAGACATACAGCCTTTCTGGGAAAATGAAATCTCGCTTTCTGGAGCAAAATTCTGTAGCAGGAAGGGGGTTCTCCAGCTGTGGAATCCCAGATTATCCAGGGCTTTGGACAGAATAGCCCTTCTTTCCACTGCAGTTTCCTCCAACTTACCTCCAAGGCAACTGAGATGGGAGAAGCTCCCAAGGTTAATTCTGTTTGGGGATGGGGACAGAGGACCAGATTTGGGTGTAATCTACATAGTAACATGTCAGTGTGAATGTACATCAGTGTGATTTGCAGACGGGAGGTTAATAGCAAAGCAATGTAGAGAGAGGACCCACCTCTCATGTTTTTATCTATCACTGTCTTATAGTGTGATGTTTTGAATTTTAAGGTTGTGGGGGTGTGGGATGGAACATGGCATGTGAAAGGGTGGGTAAGGGTGATGTGATCCCTCCCCCTGTGGAAGAGTGGGGGTTACAGGCATGGGGAAAGTGTGGGATTTATCACATGCCCTCTTGTGAGAAGGGGAGAGTCTGGGCAGAGGCTGCTCTTGGTGGAAGACGTGGGAGTGGGTGGGCTGGCATTTGGCGGGTGGAGACTTTATTTTATGGGGATTCATGGGGTATTTAGTTTTGATATGGTAGTCAATTTTGTGTTTTTAGCATATTGTAAGCCACCCTGAGACCTTTGGGAAGAGGGTGGCATAGAAATCAAATAAATAAATATGTAAGGCCTTATGCTACAGTCCTTCCCCGAGCATACTCCTCTGTATTGCTGCACCAGGGTGGCTGCAAAGCATTTCAGTTTGGGTCAGTCCCTACTCCCTTCTCAACTGCTTTTGACCTCCCTTCGTCCCTTTCTTTCTTTGTAGGATTTCCTCCCCTCCAATCCTCCTTCCTCCCTGTTCTGGTTCATTTTAAATACATAAAAGATATACAACTCACCAAGCGAGAGCAGGGTTTCAGAGGCTACTTTCCTGATCTCTTCATTGTCAGATTGGCAGAGCATGACCAACATCTTAATACTTTCTGTTGCCTACAAAGTGCCGAAATAAGGAAGAAGATTAAGATTGCGTGTTAATTTTCTAGTCTAGAGCGAGAGAGAATGGCTGCTGTGCTGATCCCAAATATAAGAGTTGGAGCCAAAGTAGTTCAGATGATCTCTTTTAATGAACCAACACAGGTGGTCTGAAAGATCCCATGCTCTCCTTTCTCTTCATTACGGTAGTTGGTCCAATAAAAGATCTCCTCTGAACTACTTTGTTTCCATCTTTTATTTCTTAATCAGTTGCCAGATTCTTGGTGTGTATGCATGCACACACCTCCTTCCCTGCTCTGTTTTCTTCTTCTGCCTCCTTTCCTACCCTCAATGCTGATTTCTCTGTTTATGACTTCACTTGGTTGCACCTTGCTCTTTGTAAAAGCCACTTTTCTGGGGGAAATAAAACAAAACCTTCAAGACTTTTTGATGGTGCAAGAAATCAGAACACCCACAGTTCTACAACGGGGAAGGTGGTGTGTACTGAGCAGAAATTGAACCGAGAGATGATTGCAGTACAAGCATAGTGCAAAAGCTAGGATATCAGCCGCTCGTTTAAAGCATGAGATTGCTTACTCCGGTTTTTAAAAATAAAATTAATTTTTCTATTTTTCCATTTACCTCCAGCCAAAGGTGGCCATGTAGGTCACCTGCAAACAAAATGATAAGCTTTGCAACATAAGCACACTGTAGTTATGTTCTTTGTGCAGAAATCCATCCATCGCATGGCATTTGTATGAGCCTTTGACTCCGGAGAGTCCACCATTCCATAGAATTTAGGTGATGGTGGAGATTGCACATTGGATATATGGGAACTGGACAAGAATCAACTGCACTGTACTGTTTTCCCCAGGGGGCACTGGTTTTGGTCTTCTGGCACACCTTTTTTCATGCTGCAAAGCTTACTTCAGTGACCCTACATCTGGGACATTATGTAGGCTTAAAAACAGACCATCTGCTGTCTTCATCTCATGCCTGTCATGCAGCAAAAACCAGTTGGGTTTTGTGGCAGGAAAATGAACTCATAAGGTGATACTAAGTACAAGGGTCTCTTACATCATATCTTCCATTTCCCCATAGGAATTTATGCTTGTTGCTTACACAGTTTCGAATACTGTTGTGGGAGACGAACTGTTGTCTGTGTCTCCCTCTCTCTGATTGGATCGCTCTTTGTGGATTTAATTTATGTCCATTCTAATTCTGTTTGTGAAGAAAAATACTTTTCCTGCACAAAGATTATTTCACCTATTGGACAAGCATTCTTTCTTCATTATGAAGAAGGCAGAGTGCCTTTCTTAAGATTAGGCAGTAAAGTAGCAGCGTGTTTTCTTAACCCATAAAAAAAACAAAGGCACAATCATCAGGGACACCTATTCCTTGAAAAACAAGGTTCCAGGCCAGGGGTGGGGAACCTTTTTCCTCCCAAGTGCCACTTTGAAAGTTAGTACAAGCTCCAGTGGATAGGAGTTGGGATGTTTAAGAGGTGTGTGCTCAGGATGGGGGAAGAAAGGGGAAGTTCCAGATCGTGGATTCTTAAATGCATGCCCTCGTCTCCACTCCCTTCCTCTGAGCTCACTCTTTCTGTGCCTGAGGATGGGAACTGGAACCACAGAATTATAAAGGGGTCAAATAAAAAACAGCTGTGGACCTGAGGTCCCCCACCCCTATTCTAGGTACTTCAGACCAGTCAGACATTGGTAAGATAACACCTGGGCAGCCAATACAAAAGTAAAGGACGATGCTTTCATTGCTGCTGTTTGTAGTTTGTGCCTCCATTTGCTATTGGAAGCCTCTTTGCTTAAGTTTCCCATGTCAAGAGAGAAAACAAGCATCAGAGTGTGTGGTTTTTACCTGAAGGCATTTCAGTGCCATGCATGCTGCCTTCTGTAGATGGAGGTTGGGCTGGGAAAGTGCTTCACAGTAATAAATTAAAGCCTGCAAAGTAAATGGAAAAGGATAATGAAGAAACCTACAGCTGGGTATAGCATCTCTACATTTTCATATCATTTCATTTCATATCAAATCAAACTGCTTTACAGTGGGACAGAAAACGTATGGGGGGGAAAAGTGCAGAATTGGAGGTAACTGGCTATTCCCTCAGCTGATATCCAGCCCATGTCAGTTGTAGTGACAGTTTTATGGGAAAGAGTTCTCGGTACAATTCTTACTGTGCACGTTACACAGCTGATGCTCTGCTGGCAGTTTAGCAGCGAGACTAAATTGCTCTCCTATCCCTCCTGGTGATGCCTCTAGAATAGGACTTTGAGTCACTCACTCCTGACATGAGCCTGGATTAGAAGCTAGTGAGCCAGGAGCTTTGTTCAGTTCTAGAAATGCTTCAGCTGCTGCCAAGCAGACCAAATTGGTGCTAGCGTTCAGCTTTCTCCTCCCAGGGAACATGCAATGCAGAAGAGAGGAGAGGTGGCATAGAGAACAGAGAAACTGCATCTAGGCAGCGAGAGAGAGGGAAAGAGATGAAGATGGGCAAAGAGTGAGGGTAGGTGGGGGGCAGGAGAGGAGGAGAAGAGTGGCTGTGACCCGCTACTCTACTCTCTTTTGTTTCCTTTCTTTCTTTCCCTCCATCTACTTCCACAACCAGAACACCCAACAGTGACCTTTCCACAGCGCAGCAGAACAGAGGAAACACTCTGAGTGCAACAGCTAATCCATCCCTTCACCCTTCTTTTTCTTCTCTACCTTCCCTCTCTTCAGTTCATTTGCTTACTACAATGCTATTGGCTAAAATGTCTTAGGGTGTTTTTAGCCAAGCACCTCCCCCACCCATCACACATGTTGCAGGGCCCCGTTGGCACCCTATGCTGCCCTGCAACATGCATGATGGGTGGGGAGGCGCTTGGCTAAAAACACCCTTAGAGTTAAATTGTATATTTCATTTAAAAGAGGGTCTGTGATGTAAATACTTTCAATGCTCATGGCATGGAGAATGAGGCTGATGAAGATCATGGGGGCTCTCTCAGTAGGAAGCTGTCATAATGGTAACTCCTTCTCGACAGATATCAGAGATCTGCCACATCCAGAGGAAAATGGTGGGCTAGCTCTTTTCACAATAGGAAGCCTCAAGGAATGATTCAGAAACGCTTCAGCTGAAACAAACCTCCAAAGTAACCCAGCGCCCACAAACAGCCCACACCCCACCCAAATCCCAATCAGTACTGAGCGCCATGGAAACCAGATATTTGCAATATTTTTGTCAGTGCTCAGATATTTTAGAGGTAGGCTTGCCAGAAGTAGACCTTCACGACTGCAGAGGAAATGGGTTCCAAAAATACCTCTCTTGTTTGGACTGGATCAAAAGAGGAGAGGTCATCCCTTACAGAGCTACAGCACAGCCTGATATATCAACATGTTTCTAGAGCACAGTGGCTGCCAAAATCTCGGTCAGGCTTGTAAATTTCTTGCAACTTTCCATGCACCCGCTGGAGATGGCCGCAGCCTGGCACACACTTATCATTGGCTGTACAAAGCAGGTGTCTGTGGTCTTTGCAGACATCGTGGCCATCTTTAGGGGGACGAAGGGCCAGGGAGACGACTGTTCATCCTCGGTCATTTCCTCAACCTCACGCGTCTCCCTGAAGACGATTGAAGTGCTAGTCACAGGAGATGGAAGCCCCCTTTGCTGTAGTTGGTTCTGCAGACCACTTACCATGGCCTTGCAGATCACAGGGTGGAAATGACTGCTCCAATACTCTGTTGACTTCATGGGGTCAGATTCTCAGTCAAGTTCCACTTCCACAAGAGGCTGGGGCCACATTTTCAAGAGTTCACTTCTCATTTACGTATCTTGCCAAGCTCATCTGAAATCCTTACAAAAGGAGCTGTTGGGTATTTGCCACATTTGAAAACCTGGCCTGTCAGAATGTGGCCCTGGGCTTCCTCTCCACCCCATTTTCTTCTTTTTTTTCTGAAAAACTGACTTTCAGCAGCTGGGTTCTATTCCTTACCTTTTCCCTGAAGTGTTTGTTTTCTGCCACAGCTGACAAGAGCAATGCCACAGCTTCGATGACCTCCCTTTTGTTTTCCGTCAGAAGAAAAGCCAAAGATCTCAGTACTTCCTGTTGAGGTGGGAGGTTGCTTGAGATTACCTCAGCCATGTTCTGTGGCAGCTTTTCATCTCTTAACGATTGCAGAGTCTGAACCACCAAGGCTAGAATCCAAAAGAAAGAAAGGTCAATATTCTCCTATTGTTCTTTTATCCTCCCCATTATTTTATGTTGTTTTTTCCCACTAAAAGTAACTAATCCTCTCCCATTACCAGTGACCTAAAAGGTGTATAAAAACATTCTTGTGCTTCATTCAATGCCAACAAGCCTGCTAGAAGCTTTCTCTCCTTTCAGCTGGGCCTCACATCCTCTTCCTGGGATACAGCACGGAATTACTCCTAGGAACAACAGATCTCTGTATGTGTGCAATGGGAGATACTAGGGTCTGTGTTCTACCCCTAACTTGGGCCTTAGGCCCTTTTTAAATGGGCCGCAGCTGGGGGTGGGGAGGTCTGTGGGCGCACCGCTGTGGTGGTGGTGTGGGCGAGGCAGGTGTACACAGGTGCACACCCATCCCCCCTGCATGGAGCAACCAGCTTTTTTGCCAGTTGCTCTGCGGGGGAGGTGGGTGGGAATGCATGTCACGTGGAAGTGTGTATGCATGCCCACCTGCTGCCATTGTACAAATGAGACATACCTATTCATGCCCATGCATGCGTCTGCATGTCTTGTTTAAAAAGGGCCTTAGTCAGGAAATCTTGACTCCATTTGGGAAACCTAAGAAATCCTGACCTGTTATGGGAATACGTGCAACTCAGCATCCAGGACAAACAATTGGTTCCTAGGCATTGTCATCCTTTGAGCTTTCCATAATTAAGGACTGAGCGTAGTTTACTTTAGATACTGGTGTTAGATTATTGTCACTGCACTGTTATAATGCAGATATAAGTTGTGGGTTCCTTTAAAATTTAAGACTAGTTTTAGGGCTCATGAAACGGAGTTCCTAAGGACACGGCCAGATAAACGACAGGCAGGCATTGTGCAAATTTCCTCACACAACTTACTGAAACATCAGAGGAGTTCCTTTCTGCTATAAACTGGTTTCATAATCATCTCTATGTATGGGTTTTGCTTGACCTCTTTTCCTGTCTCCACGGACAGCTCCTACTAATTGCACTTCACTTGAAACATCCCCCCTGTTCCAGTCCTTTGGCTTCTCTTGAGAAAAAGCTGTTTCCTACATCAATTGTTTCATGCTGTGCTCTGAGGGACATTGATATATTGCTTTCTTTGCAACCCAAAGTTAGCTTCCTTACCTTCTTTTGCAAGCTGAAGCAAGTAACTTCCAAGGTCACTAATGCTGTTGCTGGCAAAGTAATGGTAATACTGAAAAACTGTTATGACTTCTGAGGACAGAGTGGAGGAGAGGACAGGCTCTGTTCGGTCCAGGATATGAGACACAAGTGTTCTAAATACTGCATGCAGCAGGAAGAGACAAAGGAACTTTGTCAATGGCATGTCCACAAGAATAAAATGTATCTGGAAAGTAGAAAGCTGCACTGAATTCTGCTGTACATTTTAAAAGCACAAAAGAAAATCATGCTTAATGGACTAATATTTTTCCAGGTAGAATTAGTATTTTCAAGTTAGGACTAATATTTCTTCCAGCAATCAGGCACTACCTAGTGTTTCTAATTTCTGCTAAAGATAAAATTGTCCTTTCAACCTGGTCAGATACGGCTTTAAACAGCATCTACTCATCTATCCTGTGTTTTTTTATACTTGTGTAACACCCCTGAACTCAGTGAGGCTGCATAAGTACACAACTTGGCCAAGAGTGTGAGATGTATTGCCAGTTTTCTGTTCAGATGCAGAGTTTCTGGTGGCATCAGCAGGACACTGCAGGCAGAACAGAATGCAGAGAGAGAGAGAGTCCAAAAGATCTGCAGTGCTGAACAGAGGGGACAATTTGGCTCTAATGTATGGCTAACCTAATGCACCCTGTGTAAAACAATGTCTTTGTTTTTACAATTTTGGGCAAAACAATTGATTTCAGTGTGTAGGTATCAGGTAAGCAGTTTGAACTACATCATGGATGATGTCAAGCAAAGCTATAACAGGCTGCTACCCTGACGCCATTGAAGTCAGTGCCAAGATTATCACTGACTTTAATGGGTGAGGTTTGCACCTTGAAAACGTGTAACACTGGACTTGCTGACATTTACAGATGCCCATGGCAAAAAGGATGCTGCTGAGTCCACTCTGAGCTGTTGGTTTCACAAGACACACACACACACAGAGCAGCTCAGAGTGGATGCTGCAGAGTCCTTTTATATTTATATAAACATTATTAGATTGTACCTGATTCAGCAAGTCCTGGACACACTTCATTCACTGTTGTGGAAAAGCTACCATCCAGCTGCTTTATCATCTTGTCTGCAGAGGTATGATACACTCCAGTGGGACTGGTACATTTACTCCAGAAGGACAGGAGTGAGAGTTTTTTCTGGAATTCTGGAATTGCTGGGAGGGAAATAACCAAAGATACAAAACATAAAGAGATGGCGCTGCTGGGCTTGTCTAGAGAAAAAGGCCAGGAGATTTGAGTATACTAAGCCTTCACCTCTGCTGGTAGCCACCTGCTAAGCAGATTTCCCCAAGCCATCAGTGTCACTGATTCTCCTGTCTCTCCTATCCGGGACCAACACAGTAATTATGCTCTAAACAACTTCACAGTACACAACAAATGCTAACTCTTTGAGGTTTTAATGCAGTGCTTTTGCTTTCCAGAGTAAGAAATCAAAAAAGGATACATGCAAACTTGCTTTGGATCCAATGCTAGAAAATAATTCTTCAGTTACCATTAAGTACAAGTGAGATATAGGGTGTTTCCACACAAGCAAGTTGGCTGTGGGATGGTGGGTGGGGTGGGGTCTGGGGCCAATCCGTGGCTCTTCCATGGAGCATTAACACATGTGGGCTGTGGGCAGCAAAACTAACGGGCATCTTCCAGCATGGCTACCAAGGCCACAGAGGCAGCCGTCCCACGTTCTCCCCACCCTGGAGCAGGCCCAGAATCATGACATAAGAACATAAGTGCCATACTGAGTCAGACCAATGGTCCATCTAGCCCAGCATCCTGTCTCCAACAGTGGCCAATCACGGTGGCTTGGGAGAAGCACCCAACAGGTCACAATGGGGAATCCATTCCTTGTTGTTTTTCCCCAGCTCCCATCATGTTTCCTGCTCCTGTCTGGCTAATAGCTGCTAATGGACCTATCTTCCAGAAACTTGTCCAAACCTCTTTTAAACTCAGCTATAGTACTGGCCCTTACCACAGCCTCTGACAGTAGATTCCACAACCCAATTATATGCTGAGTGAAAAAATATTTTCTTTTATTTGTTTTAAACTTGCCACCCATGAGTTTCATGGAGTGT
>QEPC01000858.1:1094882-1114672 GCA_003113815.1 Sphenodon punctatus
CCCCGCCGCCTGCCCGTCTCCCCGGAGGGCGGGCGGCGGGGTGCGTGGAGGGGGCGGGGCCGTGTGGCCGCACGTTGCGCAGCACGGCCCCGCCCCCTCCCAGATTCCCCGCCGGGATCCCCCCGGCACGTCTGATATGGCGTGACGGGGTGACCCCGGCGGGGAATGAATGGGTTGTTTCCCCTTGTTCATATGGCAATGGCCTGAAGAGGGGCGTTCTTGGTTGCTGCCCCAGTAGTGTGGAACTCCCTTTCCCCATAGGTCTATTAGAGCCTGAGCATATTCTGGAAGCACTGTAAAACGTTTCTTTTTGGCAAAGCATTTGGCAGGCAGGGATAAGGGCTGGGGTGAGTGGATTTAGGGATGAGGGTGGATTTTGAATGGGATTTTAATGTGTTTTGTGCTTTTAATGTTGTAAGCTGCCCTGAGCCTTAGGGGGAAGGGTGAGGTAAAAATTTAAATAAATAAATAAGAATAGTTCCCAACACAAGCGGTTACCCTTCGATGTGATTGCCTGGCATTCTCTGCTAAGAAGAGGGTCAGAGCAAGAACAACTGATATCCCACAGGTCTGGACTGAGGTGCTTTCTAAAAGCTGCATTTGGAGAAATCTTCAGAGCCTCGGCCATTCTACAGATCCTGCAGCTAGCTCAGTCTGGTGCTGTTTATGCCTCACTTTCCCCCGGGCTAAACTCACCAGCCTAGTATGATCCTAACTGCCATATGATAAGATTACCTCTAGTAATTGTCTTTAAAAACGTGAAACAAAGCAATGTCTTTACCTGAGTGAGCTGTGTGCAATACTGCAAATGCTTAATGATAGCGATATCGAGGCTTTCATTCCCTGTGGTCAATGGAAGAGGACTTCCAGCTACACTTGTACCGACTCCTGTGTCTTCTGTCAAAGCTTCACTGAGATGCCCTCTGGCTTCTGGGTGTTCTGACCTGTAACTGTTGAATGAGAGAGTTGAGTAAGCAGTTGGCTTTCCTTTGATACAGACAGAGAGTGCATGTGAACTCAAAATGACGAACATCAGGCACAAGAGAAATTGCTGAAAGCACTGATCTGCAACCAAACAGTCCTTGGTAGGTCAGAAAGCCTTTAATGAATACATCATATCTCAAATTGGCAGTAACACTGTGTAGTGAATGCCAAATGAGTGTACACATTTAAAAGATGAATTGCTTCCACTGTGGCCTGCTTTTTTTCTCCAGAACAATGCATCTTTTGTGAAGAGTTCTCACCCAGAAGTCTACGAAACCTGCCCTCCTTAGCACTTGCTTCCCCCCTCCCCTTTCCATATGCTGTTTCAGGCAAAGCATGTTTAACTCAAAAACAGCTGACTGTATTTTTTTTCACAGCATACTACTCTTTTCACTGTGTTTAAATATTTCCAGCTTCTCAGGGCAGGCCCAACCCCCATGCCTGAGTACATGTGATACCCCACTGCATGTTGTCAAATAAGAGCACGTGCAGGACTACGAACGCTGTGCTTGCATATTGGAACTCAGCAACAGGAATTTAGGCTGAATTTCACCATTTTCATTAGACAAAATATAAAACCACTGTGTTATAAATTAGTTATTTTTAATTTATTTGGCTGGGGTGCTTCTACAAGGCCTGATCTTGTACTGATAGGAGGCAATGAAGCTTTGCCATTGACTTCAGTGGGAGCAGGATCATGTCTGTAATCGGGGGCGTAGCAAGGTTGAGAAGGGCCTGGGCTCAAGCCTTAGTTATGGGCCCCTCATGTGCGCGCGTGCAAAGCACGCGCTCGGATGCTCTGAAAACCCAAAGTGGGTGGGGCTTAAGGGAGGGGGAGGGCTGCCCATCCCTGGCATCCATCTTAGCACCATGCGGAACCTTATGGCTGGCACAGCTCGAGGGAGGGGTTTGTACATTGTAGGCGGAGCCTCCCAAAATCCAGCAACAAAGAGTTTTCAGTATTAAGATGTGATGGGCAGAACATTAGTTTACACTGGGAACTCCTTGCTGCTGAGTAAAACCCTGCCACTTGGAGACTGAGAGAACCCTCCTACTAGCATCTCATCCACTAAGTGGATGGGACTCCAGTAGGACAACTCACTCTCTCCCCATCAGTGGTAGTGCCATAGCAGAATTAAAAAATCCTGTTCACATATTTAAAACATATAAAACCTCTGGGCCACATCAGAAAAGCTGCATGCTATTAACAATACTTGATCACACAAGCATGTTCATATTTAGTAAAAATAGCATGTGAGGAGCCACTTGAAAAAGAACAGAAGGTTGCTACCTTGTAAATAACGTTCTTTGAGATGGCTCCAAACATTCTCACAAATACCTACCCTTCCAGCCTCGCATAGAATGTTTTCCTTCTATTTCTAGAAAGGGTTGGAAGGAACTGTCATTCTGAGAAGGAGAGCACTTTTTATACTAGAGGAGCTCGAGACTATCATGTGGCTATTATTTGAATAGGGTGAGCATGCACAACCCGGTTGTGAGATTGTTGGGAGCCATCTCGAAGAACCTTCTTTACAAGGCAACAACCTTCTGATCAGCACATGGGCAGAGGAGCTGTTTGTAAACAAACAGCTTTATCTCCCAGTCCGATGGGCAGCGGAGGGGGCATGTGTCAGCCGGCAGGGGGGGGGAAACCAAGCCAGGACAGGTGGCTGCCGGGGCTTTGCTACCAATGGGGGCAGGCTGGGGAGTGGAGTGGGGGCAGGCTGGGGGGGCAGGAGGGAAGGGGGGGGGGGGAGGCGGGGGGGGGGGGGGGGGGGGGGGGGGGGGGGGGGCAGGGGGGCGGGCGGGGGGGGCACATGCCACTAACCTGAGGCTGGGCCCGGGGGTCCCCATTGCACGGCAGAAGCATTTCTCCTCCAGGGACTCGCGCGCTACCTCCCTGCGCCCGCAAACCCAGTCCCTGCAGAGTCCACACTGGGACTGGGTTTGCAGGCGTACAGGGAGGCAGCGCGAGTCCCTGGAGCAATGCCACCTCCGTGGAGAGTCTGTGGGCAGTTGGTTTTTTTTTTTAAATTGCCCAGGCTACGTCCTAGCCCAGCCAGGGAGGGAGAGGAGGTGACGAGCTGCAACGCTGCATCCTAGCCAGGCTGGGGAGGGAGAGGAGGCTTGCTGCAGCACTGCACTGCTTTCCCTCCCCAGGGCCCAGGACCCGGCTTGCCTTGCCAAGCTGCAGAGGGGGGAAGCGGCAGGCAGCAACTGCAAGGGTGGCCGGCAGCGGTGGTTGGGCCCTCTCGCAGCGGGGCCATGATGCTCCGGCCAGCCATGGGCCCCCAGAGGCATGGGCCTGGGTGCAACTGAGCCCCCCCGCACCACAGTAGCTACGCCCCTGTCTGTAATGTCCCATTAGAAAGCAACGTTAATTATACAAGTGTGAGTTTCAAAAAAATATATGAGGAGCCTTTCAGTCGCACAATGGTGGTTTGAAAATCCTCTTAAAATTCAATGTGCAGTGATAGACAGTGGGAAAAGCAGTGGGAAATATGGCTTTCTTTTCAGGGACAGCTTTTCTTTTGTCCCTTGCCATTATAGTCCTAACCTGGATAACTTTGGGGTGTCAAGTTTTGGTCTGCCAGAGTTTGTAGTGTATACAAGTGAATCTAATGATAAAACACCGCTTTACAAAGCACGGTAACTATGAAAGGGCCACAATGAAAGCATGACTTCTTTGTCACAAAGACAGTGATGAAAGAAAAAGGTACATAACACACAGGGCCATGGACAAAGTACGTCATCACTCTTACATTCCAAAGGAAACCTACATCATGCTGCTTAAACCTGGCCCTGTGTTACTGTTACTGACAAGCTTAATCCACTGCAAAGACTCTCTGAGCTAGAAGGAAAAGACAGAGGGTGGGGGAAACACAGAGGAGTTAGTTACTAAATACAAGCCAAGGAAAACCAGGTCCAAACCTATGTCAAGGAAGAAGCTCTGCAGGTATCAATGTCCTGTTGGCTAACTTACATTTTCCATTGTAGGCACAAGTTATACAGATTTCGACAAGAACCCCACCTCCAACCCATGGGCAGTGTTATCAGTTCTGAGAACTTTGCGTATAGAACATGTCTGGAGAATCTTTAATCTATAATCCTCTGGAATATTTAGCTTCATCTTCCTTGAATAATGTGTGCACCAGAATCCTCTGTTAGTGACAAACGGCTGCAGCAGCAGCTTGAGCTAAAAAGCACAAACTGGCACTGGCTACAGACTTACCTATTTTTCTCCATTTCAGTGTCTGAAAATACTGAGTCAGCACCTCCTCCACCATTACAAACCTCCCCAACACCACCGTCCTCCTCATCAAAGTCAGAGGTGTTCAGGAAATCAAAGCTTTCTAAAGCACTTTCAACTGTTAGACTTAAACTGGAAGACCTGCTTCGGCTTACAGATAGCTTGCACTGCAAAGGCAGAATGAAACAATGAAAACCAACAATATTTTAAAACAATATTGGGGGGGCGGGGAGGGATAAAGTTTAAGGCTTAGTACTTGCAAACACTACTTTTTATTTTTCAAACTTCATTTTATTGAGTATTATATTATTTTTAAACCTTCATAGTTACAAAAAACCTAGTCAGAGTGTGAGAACTGCAAAACCCGTAAAACAAATGAAAAATTTCAAGGATAGAGTCAACTATGTCCTTTAGCACCTCAAAACATATTACAGCATTGAAACTCAATTGATAAGGCTTTCCAAGTCCTTTAATAGGGAAATCAGCCTTTTAATGAAAGGTTCAAGGGGTCTGAAAATTGGAGGTACATTCCACAGCAGTAATTTATGCAAATTTAAAGAAATTAATCCCTGGTATAACTCCAGCAGAACATCATCAGGGCTAAATTTAGCCCTACACCACTGCAGTTTAACAAGCAGCACTGAAGAACATAAGTAGTGCCATACTAGGTCAGAACAATGGTCCATTGACTGAGCCCAGTACCTGTCTCCAACAGTGGCCAATCTCGGTTGCTTGGAAGAAGTACCCACCACAAGTCACAGATCCATTCCCTGTTGTTCACCCCCACCAATAAAAGGCTAAACTCCAGAAACTTGTCCAACCCTTTCTTAAACCCAGCTATACTAGTGTTGACCATATCGTCTGACAACAAATTCCACAACTTAATTGTGTGCTGAGTAAAAAAATACTTCATTTTATTTGTTTTAAATCTGTTAACTGTTAGTTTCATGGAGTGTCCCCTAGTTCTAGTACTAGTACTATTTGAGAGGGTAAATAACAATTTCCTATTAACTTGTTCCACACCACTCACGATTTTATAAACTTCTATCATATCCCTCCTCAGTCGTCTCTTCTCCAAGCTGAAGAGCCCAAACCTATCCAACCTCTCTTCATAAGGGAGCCATTCCATACCCCTTATCATTTTGTTGTCCTTCTCTGTACCTTTTCTATTTCTGCTATAACTTTTTTTTGATATGGGGCGACCAGAACTGCACATAATATTCAAAGTGTGGTCACACCATACATTTATATAGTGGCATTATGATATTTTCAGTTTTATTCCCCATCCCTTTATGAATAATTCCTAAATGCTGTTTGCTTTTTTGACAGCTGCTGCACATAGAGCTGAGGATTTCAGTGTATTGTCCACAGTGACTCCAGGGTCCTTTTCCTGAGTGGTAACTCCTAATTTAGAACTCAGCACTGTGTACATAAAGTTTGGATCATTTCCCCCTATGTGGATCACTTTGCACTTGTCTACATTAAATTTCATCTGCCATTGAGATGCCCAGTCACCCAGTCTCACAAGATTCCCCTGCAATTCTTCACAATCTGCTCGTGTTTTAACTTCCTTGAATAACTTGAAGAAGAGTGACAAGAAAAGAAACATCTGCAGGGTACTGAAAACCACAGGATTCTGAATTTATTAGGGGAAACCAAACATGCATCATCAAAGAACTTCCTAAATTAATAGAAAACAATTTTATAATCCAGAAAGGAGAGAGTTCAGCCAGGGGAAAAGTCATTCTGGAGACAGTTTTTACCAATAAGAAAGAACTGAGAAACTCAGAATAATAAGAAGGATGCTTGAGTAGTTTCATGGCCACTCTAAAATGTCTCTCAGACCCTGCTTCTGCGAGGTAATCCAGGTTTACGGACTATGTGTAGAGCTCTACTGATGTCAGTGGGGCTCCCCACAGGAATTCACCTACTTCTCACAGAATTGAAATCTAAGTCAGTAACAGTAATGTAAGATCAAGCAATTTGCATCACTGTAATTTTGGCAATTTTAGCTATGTTCGGCAATATGATCAGAGGTGGGTCTAAGCCAAAAAATAGGACTCCAGAACTGAGCTTGTGGCTGTGAAGATTCTGGATCAACCCGTTTGCGAGGAATAGGCAAGCTACGAAGTTCAGATCCAGTTCCAAGCTTGATGGTGCAGAGTTTTGCTTCAGATTCGTCTCTGCATGACATGAAGACGACTTTAGCATTCACGCTAAGTGTAAGACCTTCCAAAGGACGCACAAGTGTTATGTAAACAATCCTCACAACACCCTGTGAGATAGGTACGCACTAGCCAGCTACTTATTAGTTTCCATGTGTTTCAAGCTGTGGTAGCTTCAATATAGAGGGAATCTTCATCAGCAGCAACACTGCCATCCTTTTCTTCCTGGCTACAACAAGCTTTCTCCAGAAGGAAGAAAGCTCTCTCCATCATGTTGCATACAAAGCCCAGCCAATCAGCTAGGGATACAGTCTCCGTTCTCAACCAAATTAGCAGGCTGAGTGGTGCAATAAAGAAGCAGTGCTCTCTGAAGGATCCTGATCAAACATACATCCTCACTGATTCTTTGTACAACATGCTTCATGTAGAGAGAAAATGAATTCGTTTCCACGCCCTTCTGTTCTGGCAGCTGACTTTGTTTGCACAAGCAACAGAGCAGCTGTGCAGGTCAAAAAAAATGATACTTGTAGTCGCTCATATACACATCCACTTCTGAGATAGTTCAGGGAGGCAGGGCAAGAGGAATGGGCTGTCAAAAAAGCCATTTAACTTGCAAAAGTATCTTGGAGCTGCAAATGCCAATGGAAACACAGATGTTAAAAAAGGTGGCAGTGGTAATTCAAAGGGACAACCACTCCCTCCTTTTCAAAGTTACTCTCATTTAAATGTTATGGGGCTAAATTCTGTCAACATCAGACCCTTTCCAAGAAACCACTGTGCATATGGCTATGAGGCATTTGAAATGAGTTAATCCCAAATAACTGTTTTCACGATAAAGAATCATGAATTTATTTCCAAGAAGAAAGTGTACGACATTGTGATTAGCGAGGAGCTGTAAAACAAGCCCAAGTTAAGACACTGCACGTTGTGACATACCTGCAGAAACATTTCCCCCCACCCACCCATCATATTAAGTGTGTGTTCTAGGCACACAGCACATTTAGAAAAGGAGCTTTAGAAAAGCACCTGTGTGACTTAAAAGTGCAGATTCCATTGATTTTCCATTGAACTTGTTTTCCTAAGTCACTTAGGTATTCTTAAAACTTCCAGCCAGCATGCACTGGGCTACACCCTGGCTGGTGAAAGTAGGCATAGCTCTACTGACTTTAGTGATGTTACACCAATTTTGCAAGAGCAGTTAGCAAATTGCCGGTGACAAAGCTTTAAAATGTTCCACTTCAAAAAGGCTAATGGATGTTCACTGTGGTAAAGCTTTTAGGTATTTTGTCCAGTGGATATTTGCAAGTAGTCTGGTGTAAAACAAAAAATTACTTTGTTGTTTATATAATCAGTAGAGAGTTGATCCTACCTATATTTTTTAAAAAAGTAATATTTATTTATTTATTTATTTATTTACATGACTATTTTCTGAAAATGCACTTACTTTTAGAATATCGTCCAGATGTGTCACCTCTTGATCCAGGTCCTGAAATTCTTTATACTGTTCTTTATGAGGCTCGAGAGCTAGGAAAAGCCCCTGGAAAGCCTCTTCTAGGCTTCCATCTAAATAGGACTTGTATCCATCCGATTCTCCACTTATTGATCCCTCACACTGCAGCTTTTCTGGTGTCACTGGAGCCTCAGCTGAAGTGAGCCTTTTTACCAGCTGTTTGGTGATGTTGCCTTCAAAGGTGTCCAGTTCCACAGGTTTTAGCTCTGACACCTCATCTGTATCTTGTAGAAGTGACACTGGGACGTTAGTGTCTAGAAACAGGTTGCTGCTTCCAGAACTTGAGGACTTTTGGCAAACTTCAGAGGCTGTACTTGAAACGGACTTGTTCTCATTTATTGGTGCCTGTTCTTGTGGTGGATTCAAGTCTTTTGCCTCGGGTGCGGAGCCTGCCAATGAGTTCATGCTGGTATTGTCCACGGTGGGGCTTTTCGATACTGTGAGTGTATTATGCTCTGGGGATGTGACAGTGATTTCAGGATTAGAATCATCAAAGGCAGAGGAGGAATCTGCTGAGTTGGATGGTGGGGTGCAATCTCCATTGGGTAGATCACCAAAACTGAAAGATATTGGCCTTTTCTCATTGACTGCCATTCCATTTTCAAAGACATCGTCAGGTAGATTGGACTGCAAAGATAACATAAGCGTGTCAAAATAAAATGCAGGGGTACTGAAAAAGCTAACACAATTAACTGTGTGTGGTTACCTAGGGAAAATAGAAGAAAATCTTTTTTTTAAAAAGATCTCTACTTCTTTTCTCGGCAAAACCAGGTTTTCATAGAATTTTAAACAAACTCTTCAGTTACTTTAAGGATTTAGCACACATGCAGGGAATTTTAAAAAATCAAGAATATATAAGGCCAATAATAAAAAACCCACAGCAAAACAGATAATATCAGAATGTGATCAGAATGAGCCTAGCAAAATTAAAGATACAGAACAGTGTTTCTAGAATCAAAAGTAAATGAGTACTTTGAGCTGCACTGCAAATTCACTCATAAATTCATGCACAAACAGGACACAGAGGAAAAATGACTCGTGTTTTGCTGACCAGTTCCTGAAAAAGCTTTGTCTGGAGCTGGCTAGTGCTGCATTCACACTATTCACTGCCCTGGATTGCCAGGGTGCAGTGAGTGTGAAAGCAGCACCCCTTTGCCCTGCCCCACATTGCCCCAGGATGAGCACCCAATTGCAGGATATAAAAGCAGGGAGAGTCACAAGTGCTGAAACATGAGCGACTTGTCTTTCATTCGGGTTGTTTGCCCCTGGGCAACTGCAGTCTGCACTAGCATCTTGCTCTGGAATGTGTAAAATGCAGAACAAGTTCATCTGCTATGAATGGGTATTTTCAGAAGTTACGAGATCACAGTGAACCACAGTGAATACCCACCTGTGGTCACTGTGTCTCGAACGTCTGTTTGGCGGCCGCCAGATGTTCGCCATGGTCAATACCCGCAAGGGGTCAATTTGAACCACGCTTCCCGGGCTAGCCGGGGGAATGTCCCGGGAAGCGTGGTCAAAAAGATCCCCAGCGGGGACCAAAAAAAAGTAACGTCTGGCCGGTTGCCACAGCCCGGGATCCCCGGCGGGATCCCGGGCCATGGTGCATCCGGCCCGACGCGGCGGCCGCATTGGCCCTGCTGCCTGCCCATCTCCCCGGAGGGCGGGCGGCGGGGTGCGTGGAGGGGGCGGGGCCGTGCGGCCGCACGTTGCGCCGCGCGGCCCCTCCCCCTCCCAGATTCCCCGCTGGGATCCCCCTGGCACGTCTGATATGGCGTGATGGGGTGATCCCGGCGGGGAATGAATGGGCTGTTTTCGGTACGGGGCCAAGTGGCCCCGTAACGTCTGAAAACACCCAATCTGGGGTAAGCTGCCAGTGTGGACCTGCCCCAGGATGTAATTGTGATCTCAACCTAGGCCACATTTACACATACAAAACTAAACTGATTAATCAAAGTCAAAGCAATTATTCAGGCTTTAGATACATCACTTCGGTATCATACTTAAACATTCTGACAGGGATGATTTCCATAGAGCTCTTGGAAGGAGAGACACTTAGCCTGGAAATGATTTGTATACTTTGTTTATCAACCAAACACAAAAAGGGTTCACACTACAAGGTACTTTGGTTTAGAAAGTGAAGGGGATTATCTGCTCCTAATTATTCTGGAATACCTACTTCACCTCCCACTCCTGGATACAGTCTCTTGATGTGTGAATGATACTAAGATACAAGCCAGTTAAAGACTTATTAAACTGATTTAGCTGTACGTGTGAACCTGGCCCTACTAAAATCAGTGGAAGATATATTTTTTTTACTTACTTGAATAAAAGCTAGATTTGGCCCATCCTCATTTTCTCCCAACACTCTGTCAGCATAGGTTGTGTACTTTATAACATTGTTGTGTTAAGGCCATGGCGGAAGCCCGTGCCAATAAACTCTAACTAACTAACTGTCAGCAAATCAGACACACTTTGGTGCAAATGAACAGCCCAGAGCATGCAGAGAAATGATAAACACCCCCAAGCAATAGTAACCACCATTCATCACACAGAGATCTCCCTCCAGCCAGACTCACATATCGCTCTAGCCCTGCTCTAGGCTTCAGCCTGAGAGATGGCAGGTCACTAAAAGAGCGACTGCGCTGGAGCTTGTCAAAAAAAGTGTCTTGCAGAGCATCGAAAACTGAAAACTGCAGCCTGTCCTGGGGAGGATGCAGCCATTTCTTCAATGGTCAAAGCAAAAGGTGGAAGTTAGTTGAACATAACAGTTTTTTGCTATATAATTCAGTACCTGCCATCGGGACCTAATATGTGCCAGGGCTTGCCAGCATTTATTTCACTCCCAGGCTTGGGCCTGTCACTTCTTCCAGACCTTGTTACTGAAGGTACTCTGCAAGACTCCAACTACAGCTGGATGGCAAAGCCCCTGCCTCAGCCCCAGTCTCTCCCATGTCTGGATTGGGGCTGATGAGCGGTACCAAACCACTGATGGGTGGCAGAAGCACCAATCTGCAGTCCTGGCCCCAAACAAACTTAATCTAACCATAAGAAAGAGCTGGCCAAGTAGGGGATGGTGAAGCTAGAGGACCTGAAAGTTAGGCCAGCTCCACTGGTCCCCTCTGAATGCCCCCTATGTTTCTGGGGCAAAAGGGGAGCGTGGCTTGAACCCTGGCACCCCTAATTTGTATTAAAGAAAAATCATGGCCTACCACACTGCGGCCCAGAACTCTAACAGAGGCTCTTGGGCACTACTGCAGTAAATGGAACATAATAGTACTAGAGCTAGTGCAAAATTTTTCATTGAAATATTAATTTCAGCAAAAACTCTTTATTTCAAAAGGTACCCATTTTTCTTTTTGTGAATTTCAACAGGCATTTAAAAAAAAAAATTAAATGCCCAAAATAATAAAATTCTCAGAGCTCTGAGTGTCAGTAGTGGAATGTTGAAACAGTAAATGTCAAAACTGGGTAGTTTTGAAATATTGACATTTCAAAAGTACACTGAACAAAATTTTGAAATTTCAGCATTGACACAGTTTTGATTTGGAAAGCAGTTTAAAAGTTTTTCAAAAAGATGAAGCTGTTTTCAAGAACCTCTAAATCATAGCGATTGTGCTACAACGACTGGATTTAAAAGTGTTCGTTGTGAGGAAATTTACCCCGCAAGGCCCATGTAGTGCCACTTCAATCACACTTAGGGCGTTTTTAAACGTGCGCTGTGGGAGGGGGAGGGTCCGGCTGTGGGGCGCTCACGCATGCAACGTATGTGGGGAGCGCTTCAAGCGAGCATAACTACCCCAGCCACGGAGGTGGCTACCCTGGCCCGCACGGGGCACTCTGGATTTTTCAGGAGTGCGCCGTGTGGGGCCAGTAGTGGCTGCTGTGTGGGTCATGGGAGCGCACCTCCACATGCACCACCATCACACGAGCAGTTGGATAGTAGGGGGTCATGCATGGACACGTCTTCTTTAAAAACACCCTTCGTCGTTCCAAATAGAATTTAAGGGAGATTTAGGTACCATGTAAGACTTTGCCCTAAACTGCATTTCAATCCCAGTTGGACAATAAGCTATTGCGGAATTGTTCTGTTCTTTATTAAAGAAGGTGCTTATTCCAAAACAAAAATGTTATAGCCAACCAAAATATTGCAGCATAATGTTACAATTAGGAGCTTGGGTATTATATTATAACTTAAGGATCCAGGAACTCAGGTATATTATTTTCCATAACAATTGTTAGGATGAGGAGTTAGTAAAGAGTTGAGCATGGTACCACAATGAAAATCGGGAAAAAATCCACATGTGAAATGTAAATCACTCAGCCACAGCTGCCTCATTAGGTAAATATGAGACCTTGTTTAACTTACAAAGAATGATCGGTCCTTGAAGGTTGGAGTTTCTGGAGTGCCTTGGCTATAAATGGACATCCTTCTTTGGAGAGCAGAAGCCTTGCTGGTGTTGCCTGTGGATGGGGTCATGTCCTCAACATCAAATGGGCTGCCAAAACAATAGCACTCTCATTAGACTGAATGAGACTGAATTGCCATTAGATAGGAACTTTGCTTCCTTTTTCTTTTATTTAGCTCATTAGACTAATCCATGTCGGCTATGAGACAAAAATAATATATTTTCGTGGCAAATTAAACTTCAGATTTCAGTTTTTAAGTTAAATGTTTATGGGAAAACCTTATTCATTAGGCAGCTGGCTCAAATCATAGTAGTCTACCATCTGGAATAATTTAATGTATTTTAGTGTGACTGACAAGGCTCCTATAGCACAAAAAATATTCTTGTACTTTGAGCTAAGTATCCTAAATAATAGGGGTTTGCTGTGTGCCTTACTGCGTTATAAGGTATAGCAGACACAAATGTAAATGTTAAATATCCCAATGCTTGTTTACAAATGGAAGGTAGAGCCTTCATAAAATGCCAGGAAATAATTTTGCTTTAAATCCTTGTTCTCTCAGACCGTGCTATGGGGAAAGGAAATATATAAAGGGATTTTCCACCACCCCAAAGCAATGTGTCAAGCACACCAAGGCTACATTTTAACTCTAGGCTGTGTTCTGTTCTCAATTACACTGCTGTAGATTCAGAATAACTGCAGAGAGTCTTGTATTAGTATAACAAAGATTTTCATCAATGAAAGAGAACTCAGTTCCTCCCCCCACACCCCAACTATTACTTCACTTCAGTGAGGTAGCTTTTGTGAAAGAGAGACAAAATTTGGCCTTTTAGATTCAGAGGCCCACAGCATGATTCCCTCTAAGGTGAAGGTGCTAAGAGGACAAAAAGAAGGAGCAGTTATAGTCACTCAGCCTTTAGGAATCATTTGGGAGCAACAGTGCTAGATTTGTGTGTATCCAAATGTATCCTGACTCCTGCCCTGACATGTCTGCAGGGTAGTGATGGGTTAGTACTGGCTTCATGTGTGACAAGTTCAGCTGGTGAGCAGCACAGAGGCATTATATTTGACACAGACACTGTCACTGGCCCAGTGCATTTGCTTCCCCATGCCGATGCCTCTGCACTCAATGCTGTGTGGATTTCAGCAGTAACCCATAAAAACTGTATTAGTTGACTTTGCCTAGAATAGCTTTCTGCTCATTTTCCTTATCAGATTATGGGTTTCTACCTAAGAAGCTGCTGGGTCACTGAGCATTAAGAAGGGTCTACTTACTACCAGGTGATTTCAAGGTTCAGTTTGATGGTGCCGAGGTCATTGATGTCCACAGCAACCACCTGAGACCGAGCTGCAAATAAGTCCTTTGTTTCACAGGTAACACTTCCCACCAGGATGTGAGTAGTGAGGCCTTTAACTTCTGTTACCTGCAAAGGAAAAGAACCGTTAGTCTGATTCTAAACCCGCACACGCCATGTGCAAAAGTGCATGTGTCATTTCCGTGCACGCTGTTTATGCAATGTGGTATGCATGCATTGCGTGTGCACCCCCGCACAGGCAGGCTCATGATCAGCCCTATATTAGTTAGGAACAGGAAAAGTATGTTTTGCCACTATTGGCTGAGCCAATAATTTTGATTTCCTCCTAGTTTTGATTTTCCTCCTTTCCGTTTCTTAAATGACCATACCGTATCTTGTTGAGGGAAGAAAAAACACTTTCAGGACCTGAATTTTAAGCATGTGCAAATAACATTTGTGCAGATAACATGTTTGTGGGTGCAAATCCTTACTCCCTCTCCTAACTCCTGCCAATGCCTACCATTCAGTACAATCTGTTACCTGAGGTCTGTGTACTCATATCCTCACCAAATGGACCAGCCAGCCATCATTCTTGATGTAACCAAGCCAAGCACATGCACCTGAGACCTCGCATCTTTGTGAATGTTACACCCCTTGTCTCTCCCTCTGTTCCCCTTCCTTCACCCCCCTCCCCCATCTCTCAGATTGTAAGCCCTAGGGCAGGGACTGTGTCTATTCCATTAGTGCCGTGTACATTGCTTGCGCTATATAAATGCTTGCTAATAATAATAATAATAATAATAAATAAATAATAAAATCATGTGTTTAATTACTTGTGCAAATGACTGTAACCATTTTTGCTTGCTACTATCCAACTTGCATCTGCAGTTGTGTGCATAGCGGGGTAAAACTGCACAGGCATATGTACACTTGGGTAATAGTCAAGTCTTTCATTTTCTCTTTAATTTGCAAATGTGCAGATAAAATATCCTATAAAGGATAAAGATGTTTAGTAAATTAATCTGACGCTATTGTTTTCACATGAATTCAAGCTAAGAAAGGCCTTCTAATTTATGCCTTCTGTCTTCTATGATTAGATCTGGGAGAGCTAGCTTGCTTTGCCTCTTAGCCAGCTTCGTGCACGCACATGCACCCAGAGTGAGGCTTGTTTATTTGGTATGACTTTTAAAATCAGTTTTAAAAATATCTCATTTTTATGATACAGGGTTTGCACTGAGAGATTTCACACATAATGTATCGACATCTCCCTCATTTCAATTGCCTTAGAATGAGAGCCCTGTGTAGCCTAATGGAAGCCCCAAAAGGAATCAAAGTAATCTTCTCCAGGTCTCTCTGGTTGTCAAACCACTTTCTCCAGAGTAGTCCCACTGAAATCAGTGGAATCCCTGAAGTAAGTGCTTTGGGACCTTTGGATATGAAAAGTCAGGCATGCTTGAATAGCTCTGATGATGTTCTCTGCAGTAGTATACACCATATACTGTATACATTTAAGGCCTGCAAATGGTTTTTAACAGTGCTTATTTAAGCACTGCTTTGGCTAATATTTAAGCCAGGGATGAAGAACCTTGTGCTCGGGGGCCAAATGCAGCCCATGGCTAGCTTTAATTTGGCCCCTTTCCAGTTTCTGGATCTGGACCTTGGATCCAGTTCCTATCGCCAAACACTGAAAGACTGAACTCAGAGTAAGGGAGCAGAGATGAGGGCATGAGTACACACACAAGGCCCATAATCTGAGCCCTCTTCCTCAGTGCACCTCTTATGCACTCTTGCCTCCCAACTTCTGTGTGGCCCATGAAGCTTGCACAAACCTTCAAACTGGGAGGGGAGAGGTTCCCTGCTCCTGATCGAAGCATACTATCTGGAGTTAAGACTGCTCACCTCCTATAGGGACAAGCTCTTTTAAGCCTGTTCATTTCACATGCTTAGAACAATTAGACCCACACAGCTCTTTGGCCCATAATGCCTAACATTTAATTAATACATTCTGGCAAATCACCAAAATAATTCTTTTGTGCAGTGAATTATAGAGTAAAAGCAGCACCTGAGGTTCTGCTTTTCCATGCATCCTCCTTGCCCAAATATTACTAGGGGAGGCAGTGTAGACATGGTGCTAAGGTAACATTTCCCAGAAACCATTCACTGGGGTCCCAAGCTGGCTGGAATCTAGGCACCCCCCATTGTATAAACAGGAGCCCTAAATGTATAAACAGGAGCCCTAAATGTATAAACAGGTGCCCTAGCAAAATCAAAGGTAGCTTGTATGTAGCTACATACAATTCAAATTACATCATTAAGGAATCAATATTGGGGTGGATTCTGCATGGGCTGGCCTCCAACCTGTACAGCAGTTTTCTGGACATATTTTTGCAGTGTGTTAATAATTACTAGACAATGGAAACTGGGATGTTTCTACCTTAATGGAGATCAGTCCAACAATCAGAGGGAGGAAGACCATTTCTTCACTATCCCAGCTTTGCTTGCCATTCACTTCTATTCTGCCTTTCAGCTTCCATCGCTGGCGGCCGTACCGCATGAAAATCTAGGAGAGAAGGGGGAAAAATGCACTCGGCAAACTTGCTCTGTTTGTTCTCTCCATACCCAAATAAATGTCAGATAAACCCCACATCCATCTACTGGGGAAGGGTCAGTTCTAAAGTATGTGTGAAAACAAGCTACAGATGCTGAACTCTTTCACCAAGCACGGAGGGAATCTGGCTTGAAGGGTCGCTGTAGGGTGTCCTACTTGTTCTTTTCATAATATAAACACTGTGGGTGATAAATTCATCCCCCGCCGGGATGACCCCGTCACGCCCTAATAGCCGTGCCGGGGGATCCCGGTGGGGAATCACGGAGGGAGCGGGGCAGCGTGGCGCAACGTGCGGCCGCATGACCCCGCCCCCTCCACGCTCCCTGCCACCCGCCCTCTGGGGAGACTGGTGGCCGCCACGGCCAATATGGCCACAGCACTCGCCCGATTTGGCCATGGGCCGGAATTCCTGCGGGGATTCCGGGCCATGGCCGCCGTCCAGAAGTGACGGAGGGGTTCATCACAGCGGGGAATCGCCTTCGCCACGCGACCGCCGCCGGCCCCGCCACTTCGGCCGCTCGCGTGGCGAAAGTGATTCTCCGCCATGCTAACATCTGGGAGTGAACATCCGTTCCCCCCAACAGACGTTCCATGATCACAGCCATCGCAGGGAATTGACTGTGGTTGACTGTGATCTCGTAACGTCTGAAAATACCCAGAGTGACAGGAAAGGAGCTGCATGGATTCCTGTCCCACATTTCCTGATGATCAGAAAGGGAGAGAATGAAAACACGCATCCCTGTCTCACCAGAAGCCAAGACTGGAAGGGAAGACCTCCCTCATTTCTAGATGTCAGAAGAGCAGCAGAGATGGAAGAGAAGCCCCTTCCTCCTCAACAGCTGTGGGTGACATGAGTTGTCACTGAATAAAACTGTACTGCAACACTTTGTCTTTACAAAGGATGGAGAAATTTTGCTGTTATGTTTCCAAGGATGTCATCTAAATTTGTGGGGAGCCCCCATTAGGTCCAACCTACACAATATCCCATGACAAGATGGTCTAGCTCTCCCTTAGTTGCTTTATTGTCTTCAGGCAACGGGAGTTTCTTCAAGAATTGATGTGGAAGGTAAAAAAAGGGAAGGAGTGTACCCACTTCCCAGTAGTCTTCAACTCTGTACAGTGTTTTCTGGCACAGTGTGAAGTGAAGCCCCAGCTTTTAAGGTGGTCTAAGCAGCGGGTCACACCAAAGGTGGGTTCTGTTAGGGAGTAATGGGAACACTGGGCTACATGGTCAGTCCTCGGAAGAAAACACTTGCCACTAGAATGGGAGACAAATCTGCTGCCTGCTCAGCCTCTAAGGGAGACAAGACACAAGAAAGCTCTCTTGTTGCCGTATTGGTTCCAAATGTAAGAGATGAAGACAAGGTGATTCAGGGGATATCTTTTATTGGACCAGCAGTAGTTGGTGAGGTTATACAAGCTTTGCGGTCATGTTACATGCCACAGGAACGTCCCCGAGTGGCCAAAAAGCTTGCATAATCCCACCAACTACATTTGCTCCAATCAAAGTAGACACAACAAGACAGACATGCGACTGGTGGACTCCTAAATGTGTGGTTGGTGAAGGAAGCAGAGACTCTTAACCAAATGTCTTTCAATCCATTAAAATGTTTAATTAGATGGACGGGCAGAAGTCTGGAGATTCTTATTTGACTCACTCCCCTGCTTTGCCTGCCCCTAATCAATACAAAGGGACTTCTGCTGTGATCATGCAATGTCATTACATGCTAATGCAGTCTCTCATAATACCCAGGCATTCTGGCTCTCTGCTGCTCCACTTGGTGAAAAAGCTATGTCTCTATCTCTAGAAAAGGGTGACTAGCAGGGGCGTAGCTATCATAGGGACAGGATGGACATTTGTCCCAGGGTCCAAGCTGAGAGGAGGGAATCCTGTCCTGTTGCTGCGTGGCCAGGCATAGACTGAGCTTGAGCAGAAGTGTCTGCAGCGTGTGGCACGCATGGCGCCAACCCAGCAGGTGGCACAGGATGAAGCAAGGATTGGCAGTGGCGGCAGCACAAGGCAGGCAGCATAGCTGCAGCAAGCGAAGAAAGAAAGAGGTACCGCTGTGTCAGGAGTGTCTCGAGTCAGAGCAATGGACTCATCACACTGGAGGGGGGTCCATTTCTTGCACCTGGGCCCATTCCAACCTAGCTACACCCCTGCATGACTAGCACTTTTCTAACTGATTTGCTCCATTCATATCTGCCCTGGCAAGAGAAAAAGAGCTCTATGTCAAGAAAAGGATATGGAGAGATATGGCAACATCTTCCCAAAACAAAGAGAAAAAGACTAATCATTATCCTAGCAGCCATCAAACAAGACTACCCTGCAGCCTTGCATTGGGCAAGGCTCCTTGTGTCTCCACACCTGTATACATAGAATACCAGAGCCGTTATATTTCTGTCTCTCTTTATCTCTATTTCTATCTGTACATATATGAGAACAAACAGGGTTTTCTACAGGTGTCACTTTTCAACACATACAAAGTGATAAAAATGACAAGAGACTCACCTCATATTGATCTCCAGGACAGAGTCGAGCAAAGCCAGCTAGACCTAGAACCAAATAACATTTGAAATCATTTTCAGGAGAGACACTTTCAAGTTCCTGATTGTGTTCAACATCTCCCCACTGACACTCCGTCAGGGCATCATAAACTTGTGTTAGTTACAACACAGTCTTGTGCCACTAACTCCTCCTCAGCATCTGCCACAATTAATGGAGATTCATGCTGCCCCATCTGACCCTTTTCTTCATTCTCTCCTCTGAAGATGTCAGTGATAGAGAGAGAGTTGCCTGCTCACTTGGGATCATGGAGAAACAGGAAGCTTATTAGGAAAGTGACTGGTAGGATAGCACAAATGGGAGCTAAGCTCCCAACCCAACCCAACGCAACCCAGGGATTGAATTTGTTTGGATTTTGAATATCTGATTTATGCTCCTGTCAGGATTTTGTCTGTCAACATCATAATATCCCCATAACCTCTGAAATGCAGCTCTACAAGTCAGATAATGAAGCAAGCCTCAAGCATCTTCTAGTACGTTCGAAACGTGTTTCTCAGCCCCAAGCAATGAAAACAGCATCCAGACCTCTCTCCCCAGTATCTGTTCAGCAACAAATGTCAAGTACCTAACAACTATAAAATAGAAATAACAATATGACGACAGCTTCTCTTAAGAGCTTCATGCTTCATTAAGGGCGATTCCTTGAGATGGACAAAACTATGTAAATCTAATGTGAGTAGACAGCACACATTTTATAAAGATAACATCCGCTCTGCTAGGTTGGTTTTTGACAGAATATTTGCTATCCAAACTGGTAACAGGCATGCTGGAGTAAGTGCATTTTCCACTCTACTTTTTATTTTTATTTTATTTTTTGCCTGTGATGCTTAATTTACACCACATTCACCCAGTGAATTTCATCATAATCCCTTGATGAAACTGAGTCATGATACCACTTTAAATAACACAAAAAATCCTAGTGGGGCTTAAGTGGCATAATATTGTACTACCTTGCCTGGACCAAATTCTCCTTTCAGACATATCTCTAAAGCTGAGCAGAGCAGA
>QEPC01000858.1:1145358-1155867 GCA_003113815.1 Sphenodon punctatus
CTGACCCCATGTGGGTATTGAGCGTGATGAACATCTGGCGCACGCCGTTCAGACGTTCCGGGCCCTTTGGCCCCGCGGGGGGGTTGAGCGTGGTTCAGTGTGGTTGAGCGTGATCTCGTAACGTCTGAAAACACCCTAAATGGCAGATGAAATTTAATGTGGACAAGTGCAAAGAGATGCACATAGGGGAAAAATAACCCAAACTATATTACACAATGTTGGGTTCTAAATTAGGAGTTACCACTCAGGAAAAGAACCTTGGAGTCATTGTGGATGATACAACTGAAATCCTCAGCTCAGATTGCGGCGGCAGTCAAAAAAATCAAACAATGTTAGGAATCGTTCAGAAAGGGATAGAGAATAAAACTGAAAATATCAAAATCTATCTATATAAAATTCTGATGTGTGTTGGTGGTCTGGCCTACCGTTTTTTATTTTAAGTTGTAGAGGGTCTGTTGAGGGCTTAAATGAAGGATCGTCAAACCCTTTAGAGTCTGAAGGTTACAGAGCCATGATCGATGGCCAGGGCCCAAGTTACAGCCACCCAACGTCAAACCCATAGGTAAAGCAAAGGGAACAGCAGTTGCTGGTGTTGCAGCCGCTGTTCAGTTGTTGCTGATGTCACATTAGACTGTTCTGACCACAGCCAGGTTGGAGGAGTTAGCAGTCGTGTTGGCACAGTAGGGATCAATCAGATGCCTACAGAGATGGCCAGGACTGAAGTTATGTCCACCCAATGTCAGTGCATAGGTGGAAGTTACTGTCCATGTCAGCGCAAATTATTGTAGGTTAACAGCTAGTGCCTTTATATAAATCTATGGTACAACCACACCTGGAGTACTGTGTGCAGTTCTGGTCGCCTCATCTCAAGAAGGACATAGTTGAACAGAAAAAGTTTGGAGAAGGGCACCATAAACAATCAAAGACAGGGTATGGAACGTAAAGAGGAAGTGGTTATTAACCCTCTCTAACAATACTAGACCAAGGGGACACTCCATGAAATTAACTGGCAGCAGATTTAAAATAATTAAGGGAAAGTATTTTTTTACCCACTCAGCACACAATTAACTTGTGCAATTTGCTGCCAGAGGAAGTGATCAAGGCTGGTAGCATAGCTAGTTTTAAAAAGGGATTGGATAAGTTCTTGGAGGACAGGTCCATCAATGACTATTAGCCAAATAGGTTTTGGGGGATGTTACATCTTACTGTTGGGGGCTGGAACAGCAGGGAATGGATTGCCCATTGTGACCTATCAGGTGCTTCTTCCAAGCAACAGAGATTGGCCACTGTCGGAGACAGGATGCTGGGCTTGATGGACTGTTGTTCTGACCCAGTATGGCACTACCTATCTTCTTACGTTCTTAACAGTGCTCAAATTGAGAGTAAGTATGCCCAAATCGTGGAACTGTCTTATGTGACTGTATCCATAGGGTATCATCCGTGAACCCTCCATTGTTACTTCAGAAATCATAGTAAAAAACAACCAAAAAACAAACGAAACTGTTGGGGGCACATAATGGGTTATAAAAGCTCCATCATGATTTAAACAGAAGGCAGTTTACAAGGGAAATACTTCAACAAAGATGAACAGAAGTAAAGGCAACCTTTTTGCCACTGAAAGATCCAACATGAAAATCACAAAAGAAAGTCCTCTGCATTTAATCTTTGCAACTAGCAATCCTCTAGTCTCCAGGCTAAAGAGCTCCTATAAGTAGTTGACATTTGCTATTTATTTCTTTAGGAAGGGTGGGGTATACCCATGGAGTCAGACTCCTGTCTCTTCGTGTTTGAACATGGTTAAAATAACTTCATCTGCTACTGCAAAGAACTGCTGCCTGTTACTACACTTCCTGTTTTCCTTGCTCTGTTTCCTGTAAAATTTATAATGGTATTTCACTGGGGCACTGTTGCTATCAGAAGTCAGCACAGTTAGGGTGAAAACAGACATGCACCTTAACACTGCTTTAACTTTTCTTATGCATGTTGCAGGGCTGCATAGGGCACCAATACAGCCCTGAAACATGGGGTAATTTCAGACGTGACGGGCCTGAAGACCTGCCATGCTGAACCACGCACCAGGATCCGTTTTGGATCCCGGTCAGGAATCAGGCTGTCTGTCCTTTAGATGTGCTGACCTGATTCTCACTGGGGATCGGGGAGGGGGCGGAGCTGCGCGCAGAGGGGGCAGGGCTACGTGGTGTGACGTGCGGCCACACGGCCCTGCCCCTCTGCACTCCCCCAGCCGCCTCCCCTCCGGGAGACGGGCAGGCGCGGCGGCCAATCCGGCCGCTGCGCCCAATCCTGTCCCGAAGTCGGGACCACGATCCGGGAAGACTGAAGGCAACAGATGTTACCTTCAGCCCATCCCGGATCATGGCCAATGCAACCATGGTTAGGGCCGAATTCTACCACGATTCTGGACCTCCGGGCAGCTGGAGGTCCAGAATCGTGGTCATTTTGATTCCCGCCAGTGATTCGCTGGAGTGAACTTCTGGTGGGAATCAAACAGATGTTACTAGGGATGTACGAAAGCAGTTCGGAAGTTCAGAGTTTGGACCAAACTCGACTAGTTCGGTTGACTTAAACGAACTTCCGAACTGAACTCGAATTCGACCGAACTGTTCGGTCGAATCCAAACCAGTTCGGAAGGCCATAAACAGCTTAGAACACCGGTTTTGAATGTACAAACTCGGTTCAGAAGTTCGGAATTTGACCGAACTCGACTAGTTCGGTCGACCAAACCAAACTTCCAAACCAAACTCGATTTTTGAACCAAACTGAATTTCCGAACTCGGTTCTATTCGCACATCCCTAGACATTACGGGAATCATGGCCACCACAGGAGATTCACTGTGGTTGACTATGATCCCGTAACGTCTGAAATTACCCATGCATACAAAATGTTAAAGCAGTGTTAAAACAGAGTTATGTGCATATCTGCTTTTACCCTGTGTCTTTATGATAAAAAGCTAATTTGCTTCTATCCATTACAAAAAAATTATTGTTCTGAATAGCCCCTTAGGTTTTGACTTTAATCGGACTGTAGGCATTTTCATACAAGATACCCTCCACTCATCACCCACCCACTATACATGTTGCAGGACTGCAGTGTTGCCTTATAGGTGCCCTGTAACATGTATAGTGGGTAGGTAGTGGGTGGAGAGTGTCTTGTGTGAAAATGTTCTGTCTCTCACAAACTTCTCATTATTTGCCGCTGTAGGTTTTAGAGCAGTGAAGTGGCATACTGAACGATTTTGAGTGGCGAGTGTTAGTTCCTCTTCCATTCTATTCTCTTTCTTTCTATTATATAAGCACAAAAACCCACCAGCTCTGAGTAGGAGGAATTTTGCCTGAAACATTAGCATGCAGCTTAACAGAAAGAAAGCAGGTTGTTTAGGAAGAAAATTTCAACTTTTTTTTTTTTTTTAAATGAATGAATGACAAAAAGAACAATAAAATTAAACTTTTAAAATGTTTTATTATGCTATATGCTATCACTGGAATTATCTGTGGATTTTTAAATGAAATTAGGTCGACTATTCATCATGTAAATTACAGGTGGGACACCTCCAGTCTGTGGGCCAAATCTGGCCTGTGTCTCATTTTTATTTATCTGCCTTTTAATTTCTGGATCTGGCTTATGGATCCATCCCCTACCCTTACTCACTAAAAGAGTGAGCCCAGGGGAAGGGAGAGGAGATGAGGACATGCACTCAAAGACAGGATGAATGTTATGGACACAGATCCATGATCTGAACCCTTCTCTGGTCCTGAGCACACTCCTTAAGCACCAAGCTCCAGATCCTATCTGTACTGACTTTCAAAGTGGCTGTGCCCCACAGTAGGGAAAAGGTTCTCTAACCCGGATATAAATCATTCAGTCATTTGGCTAAATTGGGAAAAAATGTTAGTCAAGGGAAGATGCATCAATCTCTTTAAGTTACAATTGTGTAAAATCATGAGTACTTCATTTGAGCGAATGGAAGTTGGTGTGAATGAGAGCAGAATTGGGCTCTGTTATTTATGTGCCATGGAAGTATTGTTTGTGACAGCACAATCAGGTCCTGTATTTGAAATCCAGAAGGTCTTTAAACATAAACTACTTGCAAGCACAGCTGTCCATTTACTTGTAATTTTAACCCATTTATACTTAGGAGAACTTGGCTTACTTCTCCAGGGTCTGATCATGCGTTTCCTGTTCACCCGTTGCCAATTGGAGGGTTCAGTTGGGCAGGCTAAACTGCTGTACCTCAGAGATATCAAAGCTCTCTGTCTCTTTATGTATAGCAGTCATTGCTGCACTTTGATTAAGGGTGAGCAGTTCAGATTCTGATTAATCTGTAATTGCTCGTAACAGGCCGTTATGGATTAATCTATGCTGAACTGCAACGCGCCCATTGCAGATCGGTTTGAAATCTACAGAATTTTTTTTTGTTTTAAATAATGTATTTATTTTTTAAAAACCTCTGTGCATGTGCAAAATGACCGCTGGACCATTTTGCACATATGTGCCTTTGTCTAAAATGGTGGTGGCAGTTTGCCACTATTTTGGAAAAGGGCAACCAAGGTGCACATGCGTAGTCACCATATTGCACATGTGGAGACTGGCTGCCCTTTTTCAAAATGACGGCATAAGTATTGCTGCCTTTTTGGAAAAGGTTGCGCATGTGCAGAACAGTCTGGTGGCCATTTTGTGTGTGCACAGTGGTTTTTACATTTTTCTATTATTTTATTGATTTATATACAGATCCATAATATGAATCCGTACTTAAATCCACAAATTGCAGATATGGATCAGCAATGGAGCCGAATCCACAATTTAAACTGAATGACCACCCCCTAACTTTGACTACATTTGGGGTGAGGCTCAAGAAGCCTTTGAAGAGAGCATTAGGCAAAAGTTTGATTAAGCACATAAGCACATAAGAGCAGATTCAGAAGATGACATGATTGTTCATTACCTTACTAATGTGGAATTCCAGTCTTCTCATATATCTTTCAATTGCTTTGATTTGCTGCAAAAAGAAGGAGGGGAAATTAAATCAGAGGAATAAGGCATCCTAGCTAAGCTCATCGTACTTTTGTGCAAAATTTTCTTGATAGCTGATTTTCATATGTCAAGACACTATGAGCTTTAAAGAAATTCCATGTTTTCCTAAAATGGAAAGTTTTCTTGGGGAACTTTTTGTACATGAAGCAAGAACCAGGTGCTTCATTGTACCACAGCTAATTTTTTACTCAAAAGCTTGGAAAAAAGAGTGACAGTCTTTGCTTTTTTCAGGGTGGGAGGGTACCTAATAGCTGTAATTTAGCACAGCAAGGAAACTCCTGAATACTCAGTGGGCTAAATTTACCACTGGATATAAATGACCACAAATCCATGGTCGTCAACAGAGCTATTTATGCACGGAAGTGAATGTGGTCCTTTCAACTGGGTATTAAGAAGTGGCAGATGTATGACTATAATGACAGGGAAATGATCTGCACACTTCTGTATGTAACAAAGAAACTATTACTATGTCCACAGCAAGAATCCTACATGACAGATGTGAGTCCCATTTGCTCAGCACCCTCCTGGAAAGCAGTCGGATTCTAAAAAAATGGGGCCATATAGGAACCTAAGTAAAATGACATAGAACAATACTAGCCATAATCAAGGCAGTAGCTGTCTCTCCGAGATAGCTCTTTGCTGAATAGCTAGCCATCTTTTCCTATGACAGCTTACCAAAGAAGGTATTGAACTCACTGGATTATTGTCTGACCTCTCAGAGTTTGATCCTGCTCCCACTGAAGTCAGAGGTAAGTTGTCCCTCGCCTGCCTCCTGCCTCTAGCAGAGCTTAAGACAGTGGTGGTGTTCCATTGCTTGAATTCATGCACTAAGGAAAGCACTTCTGCTAGCTATGGCCAGGTCTGAATACAAGCTCCTTACATGTTTTCTTTACAGCACAGCTGCCAAGAGGGTAACGTACCTTATCTAGGTCATACAGCACTCCCTGGAATACAGAAAAAAAGATGGTTAATAATAACGTACATATCCCAGCATTCCATTGGATGTTACCCTGCCCTGCTGCCCTGGCCCTCTTGTGGCTAAATAACTGAAGTCCAAATCAAGATCTTGGATGGGTTCTCACCCAGGAGAGAATGCTAAGAACTAGAGCTGAAAGCATTACTTGATAGATGCATTGATTTTACATCCAGACAGAAATGGAAATATATAAAACTAAAATCTTTAAAAAACTGGTTTCAAAACTAAAAACCTTAAAAGATTAAAAAACCAATAAGTCAAATATTTTAGAAATTGAAAACATAAATTTAAAGTTTAAAAAATAAATAACAGCCATATAAACCAATACGTTATTTTGTATAAAGCTGTAGTGTTTAAGTATGTAATAAATGAATTGCTTCATTCATTGGTAAAAAGAAAAACAGTAAAGCTATTAAAAAATTTAAACAGCTGACAGCCTGAATAAGAATCAGAGAGCTTCAGTAAGGAACTGTTTTCCTTCAAAATTTCCTTCTCTCCCTTTTCGTTTGATACTTGAAAAAGGTTATCCTTGGTCTGTGCAATTAGCAAACAACACTATGACTTAATTAGTGGGGTGAAACATACCAGTCGTGAATTTCTTTTCATGTCTTTTAACTGTGTAGTCAACTTATCCAGCTCTGTCTGGTGGACTTCCAGATATTCACTGGAAAGGTAAGCCAAAAAGGGAATCAGCAACTGTGTTACATTTCAATACATACCGGTGCTGACATCTGTGNTTATGGATTAATCTATGCTGAACTGCAACGCGCCCATTGCAGATCGGTTTGAAATCTACAGAATTTTTTTTTGTTTTAAATAATGTATTTATTTTTTAAAAACCTCTGTGCATGTGCAAAATGACCGCTGGACCATTTTGCACATATGTGCCTTTGTCTAAAATGGTGGTGGCAGTTTGCCACCATTTTGGAAAAGGGCAACCAAGGTGCACATGCGTAGTCACCATATTGCACATGTGGAGACTGGCTGCCCTTTTTCAAAATGACGGCATAAGTATTGCTGCCTTTTTGGAAAAGGTTGCGCATGTGCAGAACAGTCTGGTGGCCATTTTGTGTGTGCACAGTGGTTTTTACATTTTTCTATTATTTTATTGATTTATATACAGATCCATAATATGAATCCGTACTTAAATCCGCAAATTGCAGATATGGATCAGCAATGGAGCCGAATCCACAATTTAAACTGAATGACCACACCCTAACTTTGACTACATTTGGGGTGAGGCTCAAGAAGCCTTTGAAGAGAGCATTAGGCAAAAGTTTGATTAAGCACATAAGCACATAAGAGCAGATTCAGAAGATGACATGATTGTTCATTACCTTACTAATGTGGAATTCCAGTCTTCTCATATATCTTTCAATTGCTTTGATTTGCTGCAAAAAGAAGGAGGGGAAATTAAATCAGAGGAATAAGGCATCCTAGCTAAGCTCATCGTACTTTTGTGCAAAATTTTCTTGATAGCTGATTTTCATATGTCAAGACACTATGAGCTTTAAAGAAATTCCATGTTTTCCTAAAATGGAAAGTTTTCTTGGGGAACTTTTTGTACCTGAAGCAAGAACCAGGTGCTTCATTGTACCACAGCTAATTTTTTACTCAAAAGCTTGGAAAAAAGAGTGACAGTCTTTGCTTTTTTCAGGGTGGGAGGGTACCTAATAGCTGTAATTTAGCACAGCAAGGAAACTCCTGAATACTCAGTGGGCTAAATTTACCACTGGATATAAATGGCCACAAATCCATGGTCGTCAACAGAGCTATTTATGCACGGAAGTGAATGTGGTCCTTTCAGCTGGGTATTAAGAAGTGGCAGATGTATGACTATAATGACAGGGAAATGATCTGCACACTTCTGTATGTAACAAAGAAACTATTACTATGTCCACAGCAAGAATCCTACATGACAGATGTGAGTCCCATTTGCTCAGCACCCTCCTGGAAAGCAGTCGGATTCTAAAAAAATGGGGCCATATAGGAACCTAAGTAAAATGACATAGAACAATACTAGCCATAATCAAGGCAGTAGCTGTCTCTCCGAGATAGCTCTTTGCTGAATAGCTAGCCATCTTTTCCTATGACAGCTTACCAAAGAAGGTATTGAACTCACTGGATTATTGTCTGACCTCTCAGAGTTTGATCCTGCTCCCACTGAAGTCAGAGGTAAGTTGTCCCTCGCCTGCCTCCTGCCTCCAGCAGAGCTTAAGACAGTGGTGGTGTTCCGTTGCCTGAATTCATGCACTAAGGAAAGCACTTCTGCTAGCTATGGCCAGGTCTGAATACAAGCTCCTTACATGTTTTCTTTACAGCACAGCTGCCAAGAGGGTAACGTACCTTATCTAGGTCATACAGCACTCCCTGGAATACAGAAAAAAAGATGGTTAATAACATACATATCCCAGCATTCCATTGGATGTTACCCTGCCCTGCTGCCCTGGCCCTCTTGTGGCTAAATAACTGAAGTCCAAATCAAGATCTTGGATGGGTTCTCACCCAGGAGAGAATGCTAAGAACTAGAGCTGAAAGCATTACTTGATAGATGCATTGATTTTACATCCAGACAGAAATGGAAATATATAAAACTAAAATCTTTAAAAAACTGGTTTCAAAACTAAAAACCTTAAAAGATTAAAAAACCAATAAGTCAAATATTTTAGAAATTGAAAACATAAATTTAAAGTTTAAAAAATAAATACCAGCCATATAAACCAATACGTTATTTTGTATAAAGCTGTAGTGTTTAAGTATGTAATAAATGAATTGCTTCATTCATTGGTAAAAAGAAAAACAGTAAAGCTATTAAAAAATTTAAACAGCTGACAGCCTGAATAAGAATCAGAGAGCTTCAGTAAGGAACTGTTTTCCTTCAAAATTTCCTTCTCTCCCTTTTCGTTTGATACTTGAAAAAGGTTATCCTTGGTCTGTGCAATTAGCAAACAACACTATGACTTAATTAGTGGGGTGAAACATACCAGTCGTGAATTTCTTTTCATGTCTTTTAACTGTGTAGTCAACTTATCCAGCTCTGTCTGGTGGACTTCCAGATATTCACTGGAAAGGTAAGCCAAAAAGGGAATCAGCAACTGTGTTACATTTCAATACATACCGGTGCTGACATCTGTGAGAAGAAAATTTGTCTACCCAATGGTTACTCTTGCCACACACCAGTTAGGTGAGTAAAATATGTTTAATGATTTGATTGCTCCATATCTTTTTAGTACTCTAAATTAATGTTGGTCAGAAAAGACCAATATTACTCTTCATGAAGGAACTCACAGGAAATCGTTTTATCTAAATTTGCCATGAAATTTTTCGGCCTTTCACCAAAAATAAAGCCCGAACAAAAAAACAAATTGCAATTTTCAAAATACATTTGCATTGCAAGTTCTAATATGTGAAAACTGAGTTTTAGAAACTGACTCCCCCACTCCTGTGACAGATTGCTTTGTAGACTGAAGAGGTAAAATCCCAACTCCACTGAGGTCCACATCTTAATCCCCACTGACTTCGATGGAGTCAGGATTGTATCCTACAGAAGTAAAAAAAAAAAACCAACCAAAAAAACAAACAAACCCCACAGTAGTTCTGTGCTACAAAAGCTCTTACTCTAGTCCGTTCTTTAAGGCCCTGTAAACCTCTTCCATCCGCTGAGGCTGAGGCTCTTGGTTGCTGTTCTTATGCCCCAGGTTGTGCATTTTCTTCACTTTTGCTTGGGGCTTCTTGAGTGCAGAGGAATTTTCAATAAAGGAGTTACACCTGCAAAATGAACATGAAAGGGAAAAGGTTGTAAATCACAGGCAGCTCTAAGGAAGGGCTGCTTGAGGAGCTCTTCTTGGTTTATCTCTTCCAGATGAAAGTAATCTGTTTACTGGGCTTCCTGTTGGAGGACTGTTGTGGCTACAGCTGAAGAAATATGAGCTCAGGCCATCAGTGTCTAATATTCCTCTAGTGTCTATCTCGTAAGTGTTAAATTAAGTCTGGGGCTTGTCCATGTTACACAGCTCTCTACCATAAATCCCACCATTCCAAGTGCATAAAGAGAAATGGAAATCAGGGTCCCTGGCACCTGGAAACCATGCCCACTGACCCTGGAAGCCACACAATCATGATCAGTTAATGCAAACCCACGTGTTTTCCTTTACATCCTTATTGTTATTTCATACAGTCTCCTGTCCTTGTCATTCCACCCATTCCCTGAGGCCCTTCTTCTCATCATTCTACTACCTCTCCATTGTCCTCTCATTGTCATTCCGCCCAGCAACCCACTTGTTAGTCCACCTGTTCCATTGGCCTCTTCCTTGCCATCCCACTCACTCCTCATGGCACTCCTTATTGTCATCACCGTGTCCCCTCACATGTAACCCATTCCATTTCACCATGGAAAAGGAGATTGAATAGGATTCTTAGGACTGCTGCTTTTTCCATGGAATTCTTCCTTGGACTCTTGGTACTTTATTAATTATTATTATTA
>QEPC01000858.1:1185039-1210528 GCA_003113815.1 Sphenodon punctatus
AAAAAAATTCCGCGGAAGAATCGGGGCCCTGCTCATGGGCCACCACCCGTTCAATAACCTTCCCTAAAAAGGGAAGGTTAGAGACAGACTGATAGCTCACCAGGGAGTCAATGTCCAGAGATGGTTTCTTGAGGAGTGGCCGAACCACCGCCACCTTAAGTGACTCAGGCAGCTGGCCCTCCCCAAGGGTGGCATTGACAACCCCGGCCAGCAATGGCCCAACCGTCTTGTGACTGGCCTTGATCAGCCAGGACGGGCAGGGATCAAGTTCACACATCGTGGCCCGAACAGGCCCAAGCACATCTGGCTGAAGGTGTCACCGATTGAAACTGATCCCACAAACATAGACCAGGCAGGGCATTCGTAACCTCAGGCTCTGGCGCTGCCCCAAGGGCGGCGTCAAAGTTGTGTTCAATGTGAGCGATTTTATCTGCAAAGTATATCATAAACATGTCACAGTGAGTTGTGGAAAATTCCATGCCGATGAAATTAAAATACACTGATGGTTACTAATGTGACCGGTTTTTACATTTGTTCTGAAATGTTTCTGATTATTTAGTCAAACACCTAGGAGCAATAGCTTATATCAGACATGATAACTGATGCATACCTTTCAGTAAATCCTGCAGCTAGCGCCCTTCCTGTAGAATTGTTAACACTGCCACGGATGGAAAATGCGATCGCATGTGCTTATGGGGTAGATTTTCAAAGGCACAGATAGCACTTGGGCATTTAACTTTCACAGATGCTGCAAATACACGAACCGCAGGGGTTTGATCCCCATGTGGCTGTGTGGCGGGCAAGTGAGCACCCGGCCCTGCCCCACCTCACTCCCCTGGCCCGACCAAAATCCTGCCCCTGGCCATGACGTGGCCATGTGCGACAGGTGGAAGCACCTGCCACTCAAAGCCCCGCTGTGAAGTTCCCTGCACAGTGGGGCAAAAAGGGCCCCAGCACACAGCCAGCCATGCCTTGGGCAGCCTTACCCTAGTTGGGATAAGGCTGCTACGCGACACATCCGTGGACTTTCTCCGAGGCCATAGTGCATAGCAGCCAGCGGCTCGCCTCATCCCAGGGGGAACATCTGGCAGCCGCAGGGCACACCTGGCTGCCCAGAGTGGGTTAAGGCTACCCAAGGTGTGGTAGCCTTTACAGCATGTCTCATGTGGCTGCAGCCTGACTATCAATGGGAATTAGGTGGAGGACAAGCATCTTTTTCTCTTAAAAAAATTATGCCACTGCGCTTCTGTATTTTCCTCTCAAGTGTAGAGTATGTGGGTGGGTGCTCTTGTGTACATGGTGGGGACCTTGGATGTAGTAATTAAAGCTAGGCCTTGTAAATTCAAATCAAGGAACTCCATTTGTAATGCAGATTTTAATAAACCTTTCAGCTTAAGTAACCAGTGGTACATTCTGTACATGCTACAGGATTAGTTACCACTTAAATCTTTTAGATACTGAGACATAAGGATAAATGAGGCATGGATTAACTCAGTCTGACAGCATTATTATTACTGAACTGCCAGGTAATTATCCTTCATAACTTTTCCTTACTTGAATGAAGGCTGCATGAATTTGTTGCACTCCTGTATTCTCACATTCCAGCATATAAAAAATTCTGAAAGCTATCATGTAGGGTTGTTTCAGGAAGTTTTTGATGGATCTTTTACCAATGTGAAATGCTGTTCTCATTTTAACACACACACACACACACACACACACACACACACATTCTGAAAAAAAATTCACCAGAAAAATAAAACTTTGTCTACCTGAAAATGTTTTGTAGGTCAAAATAAAAAATGATGTACTGAATATATGCATGGGAAATGCATCACTGGAAATGTAGCAGGAATATAACTGTGCTCCTGGAAACAACATTTCTATATTTCATACTGCACTGTGTTCATGTGTCCAAAATAAAAACAATCATTTGGAATTTCAATCTGATTTGGGATGAAATCGTTTTGTAATTTTTCAAAGCACAGAAATCCCATTCCCTGATGAGCCCAACTACTATGGAGCCATATAAAAATCACAAGAAGTGTTGTCCTTCAACGTCCTAACACGCCCTTTTTTCCTTCCCTTTGCTGGTGTTAGACAGTCCTGAGATTCATAACAAAAAGTTGTCTTAAGACTGTAAACAGTAAACACACTCCTCCGCAATCAGGAAGGATTAGGCCTCAAAGCACTGACCTATTGAACTTAATGGGATTTACAGGTGGTTTGCTTTGAGGATCTCAGCAATAGTCATTTTTAATTAAAACTGAAATTTTCACATAATCACATGACTCAGGAACTGGGGATTAAAGGAAAATACTAATGGAAGATTTGGAGATGCTGTTCTGATGATGGGGAATAGATAAGAGATGCAATAATTAGAATATGGTTCCAATGAAAACTGGGGAAATGAAAAATTCTCGAGAGGGCCCTTGCTTTCTTGTTATATTCAGTGCAATAAGTAATAGCAACATAGTGACTGGGACTGTGAAAGCTAACTTCCCCAAGCAACGATACCCTTTCCAAAATGCAGTGATTTGGGTCCATATACATGGCGTTCCATTTTGGAAATGTATGTGCAGAGGGCTCGTGTGTGTGTGTGAACCACAACACTGAATTTCATTTTCTGCTGCCTTGCACCTTGTATTCCCATTCGTGTCTGTGCCAAGTGAGTAAGACACTGCTGTTCTAATTTGGGGTTGCTTTACACCTACTTTGTAAGACAGCAGAGTAAGACCCCCTCCTTCCAAATATAAATACAGCCTTCCATCCAAAGCTTGAATTTGCATGGTGGGAATAGGGAGAAGGGGGACTTTAAAAAAAAAAAAAGCCTAATCAGATGAACTCACAGTAAATATAGTAACCATGACCTATGGGGAGGACTTGGCTTCCAGCTAAAATGTGAGAATGAAATGTTGAGAGCACCTGCAACTCAGCATTTGCACTTTCAGAGCTCACTGAAACAAAGGTTTTTTTTATGTACATGCATCTTACAACATCCCTCCTTGGCTTAAGTCAGAGTAGCATGAACATTTAATGGCAGCATTTGAAATCCCAGTATTCCATACCTCCCAACGTTTTGAGTGGCCAACGAGGAACATAAAAGACTCATTTTCTTGGCCAATAAGCCCAGGCCCTTCACACTAACACACAAGCACCTGTGCACTCACATACACACGTTCTCACTCACTGACTCAAACAAGCTCTCACTCGCTCACACACAAACTGGTGGGGGAGGTGAGGTGTGCATGGCTTCAACAGAGGCCTGGCCACGTGCAGGGGCAAAGGGCCAGTTCTAGCAATGACCACACCCAGGAGGAGACAGAAGACTCCAGCAGTCCAGCTGTGTGTGGGGAGTGTGGTGGACTGCCCTTTTATTATTTATTAATTATTATTATTATTATTATTTATATAGCGCCAGTCGTGTGACCTGATGCTGTACAGAACATAGAAGTAGACGGCGCTGTCCCTGCCTGTGGCTTACAATCTAAAAGACAAGGAGGGGGAGACAGGGAGAGGGGACAGTGGGAGAGACAGGGGAGAAGACAGACAAACATTCAAACAGGTGCGAATACTCAGGTGCATGTGCTTGCCTTGGTTACAGTCAGGTTGCAGCAGTCTGCAGAGGCGGACAGACAGTAGGTATATGGGAACGTCTAGCAGGGATTGGGAAAGGCAGCGAGGAACAGGTGGGTCTTGAGGAGGGATTTGAAGGAGCGGAGGGAGGAGGCGAGGCGGACGTCGGCAGGGAGGGAGTTCCAGGCATGCGGGGCAGCGAGGGAGAAGGGACGAAGGCGGTTGGGCGAGCAGGAGAAGCGAGGGAGAGCGAGGGAGGGGACAGCGGAAGAGCGGAGAGCGCGCGCAGGAGCGCGTAGGGCGATTAGGTCCGAGAGGTAAGGGGGAGCTTGGTCATGGAGCGATTTGAACGTGAAAACCAGGAGTTTGAACAGGATACGTTCAGGAAGGGGGAGCCAGTGAAGGGAGAGGAGGAGAGGCGTCACATGGTCGAAGCGACGGGCAGAGTGAATGACCTTGGCGGCAGAGTTTTGGATCGCCACAAGGGGGGACAGGTGGGAGCGAGGGAGGCCAGCAAGGAGGAGGTTGCAGTAGTCGAGGCGAGAGATAACCATGGCATGAACAAGGATTTTGGCCGAGGAGACAGATAGAAAGGGGCGAATGCGGGCAATGTTGAGGAGAGCGAATCGGCAGGATTTGGCCACAGAGTCAATGTAAGGTTTAAAGGAGAGGTGCGTGTCAAAAATGAAGCCCAAGCTGCGGGCACGGAGAACAGGACGGATGGTGACCCCATCAATGCAGACGGTCAGGTCAGAGGGAGAGGAGGGGGAGGGAGGAAAAATGAGGAGTTCAGTCTTGGCCATGTTCAGTTTGAGTTGGCGTCGGGACATCCAGGCGGAGATATCAGAGAGGCAGTCGACGAGGCGTGAGCGGACAGAGGAGGAGAGAGAGGGGGTAGAGAGATAGAGTTGGGTGTCATCAGCATAGAGATGGTATTGGAACCCGTGGGAGGCAATAATTTCACCAAGGGACCGGGTGTAGATAGAGAAGAGGAGAGGGCCAAGGACAGAACCTTGGGGAACCCCAACCGAGAGGGGAAGGGAGGGGGAGGTCGACTCGGGGAGGGAGACATTAAAGGAGCGGTCAGAGAGGTAGGAGGAGAACCAGTCAAAGACAGAGCCACGGAAGCCCAAAGAGTAAAGGGAGTCCAAGAGGAGCGAGTGGTCGACAGTGTCAAAGGCGGCAGAGAGGTCAAGGAGGACAAGAACGGAGTAGTGGCGCTTCGATTTAGCGACAAGTAGATCATTGGTGATCTTGGCCAGGGCAGTTTCAGTAGAGTGGAGGGGGCGGAAGCCGGACTGGAGAGGGTCGAGGGAGGAGTTGGCAGAGAGGAGGTTCAGGCAGCGGGAGTAGACGACACGTTCCAGGAGCTTCGAAGCAAAGGGAAGGAGGGAGACCGGCCGGTAACTAGAGGGATCGAAAGGGTCCAGGGTAGGCTTTTTGAGGATGGGGGAGACAGTGGCATGTTTGAAGGCAGAGGGGAAGGAGCCTGTGGAAAGGGAGAGATTGACAACATGCAGAAGGGGGGGAGCGACAGTGGGAGCAATAGAGGTCAGAAAGCGGGAGGGGATCAGGTCAAGGGGGCAGGTGGAGGGGTTGGATGAGGAGAGCAGAGTGGAGATTTCCTCGAGAGGCAGGAGGGAAGGATGTGAGGAGAGAGGGGGGAGGGGGAGGGCTGGTACGGAAGCAGGAGGAGGAGGTGGGTGGGAGGCAATGTCTCGACGGATCTTGTCAATCTTTGAGGTGAAGAAGGATGCAAGATCCTGAGCAGCAAGGGAAGAGGGCGGAGGAGGGCAGGGGGGTTTAAGAAGGGAGTCGAAAGTAGAGAAGAGGCGGTGACAGTCGCAAGATAAAGATTCGATCCTACAGGCAAAATAGCGTTGTCTGGCTAGGGAGATAGCTGAGGAGAGGGAGAATTTGCAGTGCAGGAAGTCAGGGAGGGAGCGGGATTTGTGCCAGAGGCGTTCGGCATCCTGGGTGCAGGAGCGGAGGTAGCGGATGTTGGGGGTGAGTCAGGGGCAGGGGTTTCGGGGCCGAACAGGGCGGGAAGAGAGGGGGGCGAGAGAGGAGAGAGAGGTGTTGAGAGCGGCGATGGCAGAGTCAGGGGAGGAGAAAGAGAAAACAGGGGGGAGGAGGTGGGATAGAGAGGAGGCAAACTCCATTGGGGTAAAAGCTTGCATATTGCGGAAGGGGCGTGGAGGGGGGAGGAGAAGGGGGGTCGGTGGAAGAGGCGAAGGAGGCGAGGAAGTGATCAGAATTAGGGCATTTATTTAAGAATTTATGGGGAACCAGGAAATGCTGTTAGATCTGGTTGAGATTGGCTGTAGCCAGTTGGACCTAGGCTGCCTGGGGCTTCAGTGGTTCTTAATAAAGACTGTTAAAATTAAACCTTGTGGCGTTTGTGGGGGCTTGTATACATGACGGCGTGGAGTGTCGCCACACTTCAATCCTGTCTGGAGTGAGGACCCTCACTCTGGGCAGGATTTAGCCCGGCTGGTGAACAAACGTGATGGCGGACCGGGCCGGGGGTGGGGAGAGGATGGGGTGATGTGCAGACGTGTCCACACGCAACAACACCCTTGCTGCAAGGAACAGCCCACCCCCCTCCCTTGATGGGCAGCCACAACAGCCTATGAGACTGCCATGGCTGCCCAGAACCACTGGGGACCCAGAGCAAGCAGGCCAACACACGTGCAATATGTGCAAGCAGGCCAACACACATGATGGCCCATTTAACCCTGTCCAGAGTCCTTTGCGTGGGCCGTGGCAGTGCTTAGCCAGGGCTGTTCCACGGGGATGGTCCCAAGGAACAGCCCGGGCTAAGCGCTGCCATGGCCCATGAAAACCTGGATTCTGGTCCGGGCCAACATATGGCTGTTTATTTCCGCCATAACGAGAGCACAGATTTCCATGCTTGAAGGGAGTGTGAAGGGTAAAACAACAGAGCAAGACCCACTCCTCCCAAATATAAATACTCTTTCATTTCATTTCATTTCATACATACATCCTACAACATCTCTCCTTGGTTTAAGTCAGAGTAGCACGAACATTTAACTGCAGCATTTGAAATCCTGGTATTCTATACCTCCCAACATTTGGGAAAGTGTGGAAATCTGTGCTTTCATCACGTCTGAAGACACCCTATGTTTGCTGTCTCTAGTGACCTCAGAGACATTACATGGTGTCAGATAAGTGAACCTGAGCCTCCTCAGAAAGTAAACAAGCCAGACTGCAGGAAAGATAGAGGCAGCAGCTGAGGGACAGTGAAAATTGATCACTTCTGGCCTCCAGCCCTACTTGCCCTGCATGGAAATCATGCAGAAAATTGGAGACTCAGGGAGCAATGCTTCAAGCTGTACCTGGCAGCAAGGGGAGCAGAAGAAAAGCCCAAGGAAAGGCAAGTAGCCATTCTTTTGCACTGTATTGAGGTGTTCAGTATTTTTACTCTCCCTAATGCTGAGGGTCCAGAAGACATAGAGGAGATCCTTGCAAAATTCAGGGCTTACTGTATCCCATGCAGGAATGTGGTGTTTTAGAGACACACATTCTGGAATCACAGACAGACCCAGGGAGACAGCATGGAGCAATTCTTCACTGAGCTCAAAGTTAAAGCAAGTAGCTGTGAATCTGGCCCCAAAATGGATGACATGATTTGGGATCAAATTGTTCTTGGTGTGAGAGATGAGAGACTAAAGGAGAGGTTCCTCTAACACCGGGAGCTCACACTTGAAAAAGCTGTGGATGTATGTCGTGCAGCTGAGGCAATGAGGGCCCAAGCTCCAGACCATGGCAAGGCCCCATATAGTGGAGAGGGAACTAAATACAGCAACAGAATACGAAAGGGATCAGGAGGGGATCCCCGTAAGAAAGACTGAAGCAGTGAAAGCAAAGTAAAAAGAAGGTTTGGTCCACGACAAGGTTTCCCCATGCTGTGATGGAGTCCACCCAGCACGGAGTTGCCCAGCATATGAGAAGTTCCCCCACAAGCGTGGGATCAGGACTCATTATGCCAGAGCATGCAAAGCAAGGTCCCAAGAAGTCCAGAAGGAGCAACAAAAATATTCTGCGCATGAACTGGACGTGAGCAGGGGTGGTAACCCAGGCTGACCCCAACCATGCTGTAAGGCCGGAGAATGGATGATATGCTGAAATCATCATGGAGGCGGCTGACAGTAAAGTTCAAAATGGAGACAGGAGCAGAGGCTAATGTCCTGCCAATGGGTATATTCAAGGAAATACCAAGGAAGAAGAAACTCGCCAAAAGCCATGTGACCCTTGTAGCTTTTGGAAAAGCCCGAATAAAGCCCGTGGGAGCAGCTGGTTTTGAGTGCAACTCCGAGGAAAAGAAACTAACCTGGCATTTTGGGTGCTTGCCCACATTACAGGAGGAGGGTGGGAGAAACTTATGTGAGACAAACTTATGGCAGGAAAACTCTCGTAATGCTCCAAACGTGGGCACAGAAGGGAAAAGAGTCATTGGTCGATTCTTGCGTTTGTTTCAATCACAGATAACAGGGGTCAAAATCCAGTCCTGTCATCCGTGATTGAAACAAACATGAGAAATTCCTCAATGATACTTCCCCCCCCTCCCAGACCCCCACGCCCATGTTCAGAGCATCACAAGAGTTTCCCTGCTGTAAGTTTGTCTCATGTAAGTCCCCACCCCAAATTCTGTAATGTGGGCAAACACCCTTAATGTAACTGATCTCTCTCTCCACTCCCGATACTAGGCAGGGCAGCATGTGAGGCTTTGAAGCTAATTCACTGGATTGATACTGTACACACAGCTGAGCCTCTCACACTGGAAAGCCTACTTGCCACATGCCGGGAAGGGCCTTGGTGGGTTTGAAGGAAAGCATCACATCCACACAGATCCCCAAATAGCCCCAGTTGCACGTGGATGCCAAATACCCTTCTCAGTACATAATACACTCTCAGTACTACACTGAAAGACACCTTGCACCTTGAAAATGCAGGAATAATATCCACTAGTCAAGATAACAAGACTGGATCAGCAGCCTTGTTATCACTGAGAAGAAGAATGGGAAGCTGTGATATGCCTGGACCCCTGGGACCTGAACAAGACGGTACACAGGCAGCACCACACCACAGGCAGGCGGCACCACACCACCCCCACAACAGAGGATGCTCTTGCCTAGCAGGCAAGAAAATTTTCACCAGTTTTGATGAAAAAGATGGGTACTGGCAGATAAAACCAGATGAACAGTCTTCATGTCTCTGCACATTTAATAACCTCCAGGGGGCTGGGGGTGGGGGAGAGAGAGAAATTTTACCACACTTGGAATTAAGTCTGTAAGTGAAGTCCTCAAACAAAAAAATGAAGAACCTTTTGGCAACATACCAGGTGTGAATATAATAGCAGATGATTTGATCACAGCTGCAGAGACAGCAGAACAGCATGACCAAAACCTATGTCAGGTCATGGAAACAGCACTTGCTAAGAATGTCAAGTTCAACAAAGAGAAGATTCACTTTAAAGTACCTTCTGTGAAGTATATGGGGTCAGTCGTGCCTGCCCAAGGCATTCAGCCTGATGAGGGCAAAGTCGGAGCCATCCAGGACATGGCCTGCTCACAAGACAGACAAGGTGTGCTTAGGTTCTTAGGCTCAGTACGATACCTGGCACGGTACATTAAAAGGAAAGTAGAGTGGATGGTGGAGCACCAACATGCCTTTGATGCTGTAAAGCAACAGCTGTGTCAGGCACCTGTGCTTCAGTACTTTATGCTACCAAACCAGTAGTTACTAAAGATGATGCTGCAAAAGATGGCTTGGGAGCTTACTTAATACAAGAAAACAGGCCAGCGTCTCATGCTTCAGGAGCACTTGGTGCATCAGCACAAGCCTATGCATAGATTGAGAAAGAACTCTGTTCAGTTCTGTATGCTATGAAAAAGTTCCACCAGTATGCATTTGGAAAAACAGTCCTTGTTCAGACTGATCACAAGTCTCTGGAAGCAATTTTCAAGAAGCCTGCATGTAGTGCACCAGCTCACCTACAACAAATGCTCCTACAACTCCAGCAGTATGATCTTATTGTAGAATATACCCATGGCAAGTTGATGTACCTTTCAGATACACTTTCAAGAGCTACGGAAGATCCTCCATCAAAAGACAGTGACTCACTTGAGGAGGAGAGAGTAATATATGTAATAGGCAATCTGGCTATGGAACTGAATAAAACAGCTACCCTTCAGGAAGCCACTGAAGCCAATCCCCAGCTCCAAGAAGTGATAGCACTAAGAAAGAAGGGATGGCCAGAATACGTGAAAGATGTTTCCTCTGCTGCAAAACCTTTCTAGCCAATGAAGGATAAGCTGCATTGTCATGATAGTATCCTATCCTTTGTACAGGAGAAAAGGTAGTCACCCAGAGGCTCAGAGAAAAGAAATATTATCTTGGCTGCATGAGGCTCACTTAACCTGTGAATAGTTTATTTTCTTTCATGCCTCAACAACACAAATGGCCAAACAGCACTACAGCAAACTTTCAATCAATCAATCAATCAATCAATAATAGTTTATTGCGTGACAAAGTCATTGCAGAAAACAAAAAACTCACAGTTATAAATAAACAAAGTCATATATAAACATAATAACAACCATATAATGCAACATACAACATACAAAATACTGTCTTATCCAGATTATCACTTCAAAAATAGAAAAACTAAACAACACAAAATATCCAGACCTAATATAAAATCTAATATAAATTCATAATTAAACAGCTAAATCGAATGTACCATTCTGGAAGATGCTATACTCCCATAGAGACAGTTCACATACACAACTACTTGTCAGATAAAATGCATAAGGGAGTAAAGTCAGTATCCACAAAAACAAAGTACTCGTATCAATAATTTCTATTTAGCACCGCATGTTTTACATTTAATCGGCCTAATTGGTATAAGTGCCTCAGAACAACCGGAGGGAGGGTGCGCTTAAACCATTCATCCCACTAAAACCTATGGGGTAAAAAGGAATGGGCCTCTACCCATTCATAGGATTAGATACAGATTTCAAGTTCAATTTAATCACATAGGTTTTCCATAGAAATTTTGCAATCTTACTGGACACTTCCAGGGAGCGGTTTTCCAATAAACATTTAACTCGACCACTTGGGGCTCTCTCAGAAGGATTATTAATAGGGAGTACACATATTTATCCCACAGCAAAGCATAGTGAGGGCAGCGAAGGATGATATGCTCCAGGGACTCAATTGAGCGCATCTCGCAAGAACATAGACGTTCTGCCATCGGAATTCCCCTACTATATCGACCCTCAGTGATGGCGGACAGGAACATATTGAAACTCGCCAGCATAAATGGGCTCCTAAATTTGGCAGGGAAACTATGATCCAAATAGGGCACTGGGGCACCCGTATTGTTGGACAGAAGGCCATAGGGGCCTAACATTCTAATCTCCCCCAAAGCAGCCCTCTCTTCCTGGCATGTGATGTCTGACAGCCTAGTTAGCAACAGCTTTCTAGCCCCCTTATACCCCAGGTTCTCCACCGTCCGAAGGTCAATCCCCATAGTTCTCAGCTTGGCCTCCACTCGAACCGTCCACAAGTTTCTAGGCTTGTCTTCCTGGACAACTAATGACAGGGGAGTTGCAATCTTAAAAACTAGGCGAAGCCAGTAGGAAAAAGCCCCCTGCCAGATTCTTTCCCTGATGGGGGCAAGCCGACACTCCGCCCGCACAGCAAACTTTCAGCATACACATTTGGATGTGCTACACATTTGTGCATATTCAGGTTGAGAACAAGCCCAAGTATATCAGCCCAAACTGAAAGTTATTTTAAAGATGCTCTAATTGCTTTCGAGCAGTGTTATAACAAAAGTACTCATTACAAACCATAGTCTTTCTGCTATTGTGCTAAGCAATTCTTGGTACTTATTTTATTAAACATAAAATGAAATTCTTCAAAGGGTTCAGAAAACTTTACACAAACAAGGTATGATGAGCCAATTCTTAAGACAATGGGTACTTTCAGACATGACGCTAACCACTCTTTAACCACCCTTGGTGGTTATTTATGCATGTTGCAGGGCTGTATTGGTGCCCTATGCAGCCCTGCAACATGCATAAATAACCACCAAGGGTGGTTAGCGTCATGTCTGAAAGTACCCAATGTTCTAGAGAGACTGGAAAAAGAAGTACTTAACCTTGCTTCCTATGATGAAATCAAAATCTCCTATGGCTATTTGCAAATGCTTTCTTGCCTATCTGTCCCCCACAGATTTCACTGTAAAGGGTTCATCCCTTTGATCAGCCTGAATAGACAGGCTTAAACAGCATCCTTACTGACCCTAACAGCATGATATTTTTCAAAGCTATGGTGTAGGTTTAATCCCAGAATTTTGTTATAAACCCACAATTATTTCTGATGCAAATCCAGAAGCATCTTTAGTCGACAATTTTTCTACAGTTTTCTGCCCCAATGGCATCTTGTAGGCAAAATTAAATTTGACACTCTCTCTAGATCCTTTGGTTAAATCTCTTTGAAAAACCAGCCTTGAACAAGAGATTACTGGAAGTGGATACAGTGCCACATAAGGGTTACCAGCAGGCAGAGCTGACCTCTGAAGCTCTAGCTACTGTAGTTAATCTGAATGTTTGAGTGTCAGGCGAGCACAGACTGTGAGCAGTGGGACAGCAGTAATTAGGTAGTTGTCTTTGTCAGTCAAGGTCAACATACTATAGACATTGGGAGCTGTAATGCTTCAGATGCTTTAAAAGGCTAGGAGATAAAATGTATTATTGTGAACACTTCGTGTATTGCATTGGTTCCAGGGAACTGTCAGTTTCAATTTGTTTCTTCTATTGAAAAGAAGAAAGATGCTTGTATGCTTTGCTTAAATTTATTTCTTTTCTTTTGTATCTGGGGGGTGGGGGTGGAGGATTAGGAAATACTCCTGTCACACAACTACAGCAAAAATTGAACCCACACAAATCCAATAGCTGTTTTGCTGGCTTTATGCTTAAAGAATTCACTTCTTCGGGAAGGTACTGAATCTTGTGTTCATGTGAAGACCAAAGAGGCTGCAATTACTGGTATCAAGTTGCAAGTTCCCAAAACTATTTACGAGCAGGAGAATGGTTTTCTCCACAGCTGCCTGCAAGCAGGACAGCGTGTGCTTCTGGCTGCAAGGATATCTTAGGCCGCTTTTAGGTTGCTTTTAGACGAGCGGGTCACCATCGCGCGACCCACTCGTGCGATATTTCAAAATCCTGTGACGCAGGATTACACGAGACAGCTATAGGGGATCACGCGCATGGAAGGCGGTTGCGCATTAATTCGCGGTCGGCAAATAATGCGCGACTGCCTTCCATGTGTGTGATCCCCTACAGCTGTCTTGTGTAATCCCGCATCGCGGGATTTTGAAATATCACGCGAGCGGGGTCACACGATGGCGACCTGCTCATCTAACAGCAGCCTAAGACGTGCGTGGCGAACATGCTGCATAAAATCACGCTGCGTGTAAATATCCTGCGTGTGGGAATTAGACACGACATTTTGTGTGTTAAAGCCAGTCTCGCATTCTTTTAAAGGTGTTAATTAAATACCTCGACATCGAGGTACTTAATTTGCGGCTTTAAATCCCACACGTGGGATATTTACAAGCAGTGTGATTTTATGCAGCATGTTTGCCGCGCACGTCTAAAAGCAGACTTAGCTGCCAGTCTGCTGCTTCCTAAATTATTGTGGTATTAGAGATGAACAGACTCCTGTGTTGGTCAGAGCTATTCCTCACCTAAATATGAATGGGGGCTACAAAGTTAGCTTAATTTTTTAACTTATCTAGCATACTTAAACAAAATGTTATTAAAGTGTCACTGTAAGGAACCAGGGATATAAACCAATGTCTCCAAGGTTTGGGGGCAGTGGCTGGCTCTCCTGCACCACTCCCATTACATTGACTCAGGCCAGTAGCTAAGGAAGGGTATGGTGGTACTGTCCCACATTCATGTAAATTTCCTCCTCTTGTATGCTCCAGGTTTTCTCCCTCGGGGTAAAAACACATGTGTCCTGACTGGGTTGGCAACATGCTGTCACCATGGTCCAGACCCAGTCTTCCAGCAGAACAAACATGCCAGAGACCAAGCGACTGGGGAGACACACAAATGTGCATCTGCGCAGCCCTACGCTGTGCCCAGCAACATGCCCCCTCCCCCATGACAGGAAACCATGGTGGCCAATGATGGTTGCCATGGCAGCCAGTCATGGCGACCACTCTGGACCAGGAACGATGGGCCACCACACGTGATAGCCTTTGGGTGGACCGTTTCCCAGGTGTGTTGGCAGCTAGCTCGCACTATGATCCTGGAGATCTCTGGCATCACAGGGACTAGCCGCCAACATGCCCAGGAGAACTCTGGGGCAAACATCTGGATTGCCCCCCATAAACGTGATGGTGGCTAAGGCTGCCTTTCGCCAGCTGTATCTGGTGCGGAGGCTGCGTCCATATATTTCCAGACCCAGCTTGGCCACCCTCATCCATGCCTTCATCACCTTGAGGCTGGAGTACTGCAACACGCTCTACGTAGGGCTTCCCTTGATGCTGGTTCAGAGGCTGCAGCTGGTGCAGAATGCGGTGGCTCGTCTCCTGATGGGGACAAGCCGACAGGAGCATATAACACCTGTGCTCCGCGCGTTGCACTGGCTGCCTATAGCATACTAAGCCAGATTCAAGGTGTTAGTATTTATTTATTTATTTATATCCCGCCCCTCCTGCAAACAGCTCGGGGCGGCTAACAACTTTTAATTAAAACAATTTTTAAAATATTAAAACAATAATAAAAAAACCTTACAAAAACAGGGAGGACAAAAAATTTACAAAAAATAACAAGGAAGGGTAGGGTGATAAAAACCCATTAACCCACCCTCCCACCCTCCCCAAAGGCCTGGGCGAACAGCCTATAAAGCCCTACATGGTCTTGGCCCTTCATACCTCAGGTACCGTCTCACCTTCCACGCCCAAGAGCGGCCCCTTCGGTCCACCGGGAGCGCCTTCTTGGAGGTCCCCCACGTAAAGCGGGGGGCCACAATGGAGAGGGCATTCTCAGTGGTCAGGTCGCAATTATGGAACTCCCTCCCGAAGGAAGCCCGTCTGCTGGCCTTCTGCCAGGGCTGCAAAACTTGGCTGTTCTCCCAGGCCTTCGGAGGGGGGTGGGATAAAAGTTTGTGGGGGGGGGTGTTTTTAGGGGTTTTCTAGATGTTTTAATCTTTTGTTTTACTTATTGTTATTTTTGTGTGTTGTAAGCTGCCCCGAGATGCCATGGGTATGAGGGGGCGGCTAATAAATGTAAATAAATACATTAAATAAATAAAATAATACTCCTGCCTTGGGACCCCTGGTCCAGTAGTCTGCCCAAGTCACAGACTGTTCCTGACGTTGACCAGGCCCACTTCCGTTGTTTTAGAATTGCCATAAACCTCAATAGAAGGCTTCCCAACATGAAGCATGTTTTCCTTTGTAACCTTTCTCTGCTGTGAGGCATGGCATGTAGTATCAAAGTGGGCTAGCTAAGACAGAGATGTGGAAATTGAGCTGCCTATACCATTCGTGCACTAGCTATCCATCCCACCCTGTTCATTCCAAGAGGAAGGCAGGTGACGTCAGCATTACTCCGCTGCTCCTTTGCAGGATCTAATGGGGGAGTGTGGCTTTTAAAATCCACCCAAGGCTCCATAAAAGCCCTGCTGGCAGAGTGCACCTTTGGGAGGGATACAACAACTCAGTGTAGCCCTGGATGATCTGCTTGCACTCGTTCTGAGCCAGTACCCCCACCATGGCCAGCTACAGAAGAGGAGATAGAAGAGCCTAGCATAACCCTATGCCCACTCCATATGGATTTGGAGTTAACAGTGCGCATTCTCTCCTAGATGACACTAGCAAAGCATACTGGATCTGAATCTAGCATGAAAGCGTTATTTATTAAAAAGGTATTTCCAAGCCAGTTAATACAAACATAAAACCTGCGGAAGTCAGTGGAGTCACTCTGAATTTGCACTGGGTAGAAGAATTTGTTCCCCAGTCAGAAGAGCTTTTTTAATGTGTGGCAGCTTCTCTTCTCCCTTACACTGAACTCAGTTAGAGGTAACCCTGGTACACTCTGTATCCTGCAAAGAGGAGGAGAATCTGGCTCACTGGTACAATTATTCTATTCAGAATCTGTTGAACAAAATACAATGAGAATGACATGGAAGAACAAAGCTGAGTGGCTAGGACACAGAAATCCAAGCACCTTGCAAAAAGAGAAAGTACCCAGCATGCTTGGTATCTCACTAACAGAAACATCCATATAGCTTGAGGGTGACAGGACGACAGCTACTATGACACTGCAACCCATCCTAATCTACTTCTATGAATGAGCTGCTTGCGCATGCTTGCTTGGCTTTGCTACATGCAGTTCCTTCATTGTCCCTCTTCTCTTCCGTTGGTATTCTTTGCCGGTTGAATGGCCACAAACACAAGCTGCCTCTCTTCCGGAGCTAGTAGCCTAGCTTGGCAGAAGAAAATAGCTCCAGTAAATGAGCTGCTCAGGAGTGCATGGCACTCCTTGCTGCTCCCACATGTGAAGCATAAGAATAAAGTTGGATCTCCTGTCTCTCCTTTTTGGAAAAAGGAATCACTTTGGGCACTATGCTGTTTTATGATTAACATACATGCAAGGCTCAGTTTGGGGTTTTACCTGATTTTTACCCCAAACCTCTGGGTTTAATAAAGACTATTTTGGGGGTTGTTGGTTCTTTAAAACCGATTTTCATTTTGTAGCTGTCTCTCACCAATGCCCTGGACTCTGACCCCTGAGTTTCCCCTGTTCCTCAGGTTTCTGAACCCTATGGCCTTCTCTGCACCTTGCTGGTCTGGCCATGCTGTGGATCAGATCTTCCAAGCCTGTTGCTCATCTTGCTGCTGCTGGGGGCTGTGCTTAGAACTGGCAGTAGCAGGCATTCTGGACTCAGATGGTGCCTTTCCTCCAGCACCTCTTACCCTTCTCTGTTTGGTGCATTTTTAGTTACCTACCTGCCTACCTGTGGGTGTTTTCAAACAAGATGCTACCCTGCATGGTTACCTAGGAGCCACTCACCGCCTGCCCATCTGAAGGTGGAGTGACTGGATAAGTGTTTCTGTGAGCCTAGGAGCACTCACTTATGGCCACACACGAAGCACTGCTGGGAAATCTGGAGTGCTCCGTGTGGGGAATGGATGTGTGGCAATGGGCAACTATGGAGCTCATGCCCATATAAATGGCGGCAACCAGCCATGTCAGCGGACAGGTCCGCTGCTCATAGGGTGATTTCAGACGAGACAGGGTGGCAGTCGCCCCGTCCTGGAATCACCCAAATGATTCCCCGCCGGGATCACTCCGGCATGGCCAACAGAGGTGCCGGGGGATCCCGCGAGGGAATCGGGGAGGGGCCGCGTGGCGCAACATGCGGCCGCATGCCCCCGCCCCCCACCGCCTGCCCTCTAGGGAGACGGGCGGGCGCTGCGGCCAGTGTGACAGGCCCCTTCATCCCCGCTGGGAATCTCATTCACCACGCGATCAGCGCCGGCCCCACTGGTCCAGCCGATCGCGTGGTGAATGAGATTCCCGGCAGGGATTGAGCGTGGTTAACATCTGGGGGGGAAACCTCCGGTTCCCCAACAGACGTTACGAGGGCATTCCCCACCACAGGGAATTGACTGTGGTTGAGCGTGATCTCATAATGTCTGAAAATACCCACAGGCACTGTGGGTGGGGGAAATGGGTTTTGCAAGTCACAAGAACTGGCTAGGAGTGCTGGGGGGCCAGGGTCCCCCCCTCCTCCATGGTCTGTGGCAGGGGGAGTGCATGGCAGCTGCCTCCATGGTCCCTGTAGCCACACCAAGAGCCACCCATTAGAATCGCTCCTCATATACTCCATCTGCATGGGTGCTCTGCAGTGGAGCCACACTGCGGCCACAGACCCTCCCCCATCACCTTGCTTGCTTAAAAACACCCTGTGTCCCAACATTAACCCCACTGTTCACCTGGAAAACTGGTGTTCCTTTTTCCTTTTTTAATATTTCTGTAACAAAAACACTGACAAATGCCTGAGAAACTTTAAAAATAAAAATAAAAACCAAAACCAAAAGGGCCCTGTACCTATCACAGCAAAATTATCTTTCAAGTGTAAATGCATCAAGGAGCAATAAAAAAGGCTTCTATTTCAGCCTTATGATCACAGTGCTAGCAGTTCCACTCAGCATGATACAATATGCAGATCTTTCCGCACATGATCAAGGCAGGCTTTGGACAGCTGTTATTCTGAGTGTTTGTTCCTTTCATGAAGATGAACACATGGTCACCAATTTAAAGAAACAGAACATGATAAGAGCAACCAACACTTTTCATTTATATAAACTGGCAATGTTCACCCTTTATATCCTTTTAAAATTCCCAACCACATCTTTTCCTCTTGAAGAACACTAAATGTTTTACAAATATTACTTCAGATCTGGCACAACCAGCACTTGAACCCAAACCTCCTGGGTTACATGAGTGCTATATAAAAGTGGGAAATGGAGACAGTTTAGTTAGCAGAAAATGTGACACTCAGAAATATGCAAAATTTTCAATGGGTTTTGGAGGACCAATAAAAAATAGTTGCTGTGGATTGGAAATTGTTTTCTCTGTGCAACTATTTAAAAAGGGCTTTTAATAACCTGCCTCATGTTCCAGTGCTGTGAGCAATGGAAAATACTGCCTGAAAATGCTTCCTGGATGTAATTTTCTTTTGTCCAGTTACAGTTTTATCCTTTCGCAAAAAGAGATATTGCAAGGGCTTAAACTCTTTAATAAACTTATCTGAAGTAAACTGGTATCGTGGGCACTGCCCCAATTACTCCTCTGTCCACTGCAGCACTTTTGAATTTGCAGAACAAACTATTGGGGAAAGCAGACATGCACCTTAGCTCTGCTTTAACACCACTTTAACATTTCTTATGCAGGTTGCAGGGCTGCATAGGTTGCCAATACAGTCCTACAATATGCATAGGAAATGTTAAAGCGGGGTTAAAGCAGAGTTATGTGCATGTCTGTTTTCACCCTATGATGTACAATGAGGATAATTAATCATCCTATCTAGGGAGCTGGTGGACTCAACATCTTTTGAAGTCTTTTAGTCAGAAATCTTTCTACACAATGTGCTATAGCTCAGTCAGAAGCTCTGGGTTTGAATTAATGCCTGCCTAATACAAGAAGTCAGATTAGATTATCAAAATGTCCTTTAAATTTATATAAATCTATGTTACGGTACATTTTAGAGTCACATTATTTTATTTAATTATTTATTTACCTTTAAACCCCCCCATGCGTTGTTGAGAGTATAAAAAAGGCTTTTTGTCATATTCCATTTATTTTCAAGCAGGACACCCCATTGATTTCAGTGGGAAATTATGTTTAAAAGCAGATAGGACAACGCAAAATACATTATGTCTAGGCAGCATCTACATCCTCTTGTGAAAAGCCACAGTTCAGTAACACCTCAGCAACTTCCTCATCCTCCAATGCCACCCACACTGGATACACCCCCGTCTTTTGTTTATTCACAAGGAAAGGTCTGCTGCTGAATCCCAATTAGTTCCTGGAGAATAGTGATGATAATGTTTTCACTTATGGGTGAGCAATGCTAAGGTCTCCTGGTGTGCAGCTAAAACATGGTAATTAAGATCAGTATGGAAAAATGTGTACTCAAAAGAAACCATGCAAATAAATAAATACATAAATAAATGTGTAACTTGAAAGGTATGTGAAAAATGTACAAAATGCCTGGTAACATACAGAAAGCTGACAATCTTGAAGAAGAGGCAGCAAAGTGCCCAGTCACACAGCGACAGAAAGACCACTCATCAGATTAAAATGACCTTTTGTAACCAGTATATTTAAAGGTAACATGCAATGCTACAGTGCAATGCATTTGCACCAGTTCTGTCTGGGCACAATGCACAGGTTAAAGGGGGATGAGTTTAAGAGGGTCTAATCCATCCTCAGACTGATTAATTCCAGAAAGCCTTGCTAGGAACAGAAAGACAAAACTTATAGAGAGGATCCATGTGATGATGGCAAATGTTTTTTAGTTTATTTATTTATTTATTTAAATGGTTTTACTACCATGCACCTCCTGCCACAGGCAGCTCGGGACGACTTAGGCCGCTTTTAGACGATCACGCTGTGCGCTCGAGCGGGGTTTCAAAAACTCCGCGAGGAGAGATTACACGTGACGCCGCTGGCAATCGCGCGCCTGATACGGTGCCGCACATTTTTTTCAAGCCGCGAATGACCTACCTGGATCAGGCTCCCGCCCAGTTCGCGGCTTGAAAAGAATGCGCAGCGCGTATCAGGCGCGCGATTGCCGGCAGCGTCACGTGTAATCTCTCCTCGTGGGAGTTTTTGAAACCCCGCGCGAGCGCACAGCGTTATTGTCTAAAAGCGGCCTTACAATCATAACCAAATAAAACCACAATAAAACTAAAAACAGTATTAAAACAGTAGCACATTAAAACCACTCATAAAAAGGAGGACAAGAATAACCCACAAAACCCCCTCAATCATCCCAACCCAACCTCCCCACCTAAACCACCCTAACCTCACCCCCCACCCCATCACCCTCGCCAAACACCTGGCGGAACAGCCAGGTCTTACAAATTATTCTAAATGAGGGGCGATCCGGGGCCAACCGGGCCCCCATCGGAAGGGAATTCCACAGCCGCAGTGTGGCCACCGAGAACGCCCTCCCCTGCATGGCCCCCCGGAAGACTCGGGGGACCTCGAGGAGAGCATCTCCTGACGACCGCATGATAAAATCTGACCAAATGATAAAATCTTCCTCTGCAAAAGCTTTTCTGATCTCCAAAGGATGCAAATGAACAAGAGAGGGTTCTTTAACAGGTAACAATTCTAACTTCACAAAAGGGTGTTAAGTGGGGGATTTCCCCCTTCTTACCCCATTCCAATAGGCTGGCACAGAAACTGCATTTATCACTGCAGCTTTAAAACACCCTCATCCTCAAACACCAGCATGATTACTTTCCATCTCTTATAGTTTGAGTATCTTATTTTTTTCCTTCGTTTTATAATGGATGTTTCCTTTTCATTTCAGTCCCTACATCTCACCTGATCTTTAATACACAGTGGTGGCATAAAGAGGCAGCTTGGTCACTATACCGAGGACAACTTCCCTAAACAAATGGGATGTTTTGCACTATTCCCCAGAGACTGCTGATATGTTCATACTTAGCAATCCACTATTTCCAATAGAGAATATTCCTAATTGGAGTTTGGGATAATCCATCTATTTAATTCAATCAAGCTGCATACATGAGGTCATTCTACCCTCTTAGTAGCAGTAACACTTCCACAGTGAGTAAAATACTCATCTTCCTGACTGTAATTTAATGTACATGTTTAGAAGTGTTTATGCTGAACAAACCTTAACTTCTGGAGCTCCCAGTCACATTGCAAACAGCTGACAGGCAAAACGACAGCACAACAGATGCCACAAGCAAACAACACTTGGAATGACAAACAAATCCTCCTGTTCTTATGATTCCCAGGAAAATTAGGGGGGAAAAAATGTACCCACCTAAATGTACAGACTCACGTTCATGGCAGGGATTCTGAATGCTGCCCTGGTTTGCAACCCAAAGTTCCTCTTGCAACACTGCTGCCTCATCACGGCTACATGAGTATCTGACTAGTCGACTGTAACTGCTGGCTTCTTGGGCAGCCCCTGGCTCAGTCAATGTTTCAGATTTTAAAAAAATAAATAAAGGGTGGGAGGAGGCAGTTCTCAGCTTATCTTTGGTCGCTGGCTGGTCTGACTCACACTACTGCCAGCAGAAGCAGCAGCTACTCTATTTTTCTGGTAAAGTTACAGTGGGAGAGAGGAAATGTATGTATGTGTGTGTGTGTGTGTGAGAGAGAGAGAGAGAGAGAGCGGGTGGAGAAGAGTGCTGTCTGATTCTAACGTCATCTGTGCTGGGAGACTAGGGCTCAGAGAAACAGCTGTCTGACAGCTACTTTTAACTGGCTCTAGGTGAGCTGAGCTTCCCTTTCTGCCTTCAGCTGATCACTCTGGCATCTTTGTCTTCTCTACAAATATTTCCGTAATGCAGTTCCCCACCTCGCAGTGGAGCCTGCCTGGGGTTTTATTCCTTACAGGCAGATTATTTAGATGGAAGTGACTATTTGTTTGCTGGACCCGATAATACAGCACAACCCTTTTTGTTTTTACTTCTGGAAACCTGCTCTGTGGCTAAATCATTTCAGGAGCCATACAGAGATTTGACCTTTGTTTTGCTTTAAAATTTAGCAAAATAGGGGAAAGGGTTTTTTGGGGGGCTGTTTTTCTAGGTTTGTCTTTATGTGAGTATGAATTTATATCGTATTTATATCATGCAGCACTTTTTAAAATCCAGCCACTGCATCTAACTTTTTGATTTCATGAGTTAAAACAATGGGTAATTTCAGACGTGACGGGCCTTTCGGCCCACCACACTGAACCCTGGACTGGGATCTGAGACTGGGATCAGACCGGCCGTCCATCAGACGTGCCAGCCTGATCACTGTGGGGAATCTCGGAGGGGGCGGGGCTGAGTGGCATGACGTGCAGCCGCTCTGCCTAGCACCCCCGCGCTTCCTCAGCCGCCCAACCATGGGGAGATGGGCGGGCACAGTGACCAGTCAGGCCGTTGTGCCCAATCTTGTCCCGTGGTTGGGACCTGATTCCGGGATGGGGATGGGTAACAGTCGTTACCCACGTCCATTCCCAGCCCCGTCCCAGATCGTGGCCAAACTCACCACAGTTCTGGAGGTGGGGCCGGTACCATCCTCAGAACCATGGTTAGCTTTGAACCCCATCAGGAACTCACTGTGGTGAACATCTAGCGGGGCTCAAACAGACATGCACAGGATCACAGCCACCATCACCCACAGTGATTCAGGATGATTGACTGCGATCTCATCACGTCTGAAATTACCCAATATGTGTTCTATACATTTATTGTTATTGTTTACATAGCTCCAGCAGTGTGCTGAACAGTCATAATTAGAGTCAGGTCCATGCCATGAGGGGCTTTTCTCTTTTTTGTTGGGTATTATAGCACTATAGCCTAAAATGTACTAGGTTCCGCGTATGACTAGTAGCACTATAGAAATGATAAGTAGTAGTAGTAGGTGCTTCCCGTAACAACAATGGTTGTTGGATTGCCAAATTCATGATTTAAGCATTTGATCAATTATTACTGAACATAGCACTGGGTTGATGTAAATGAAAGCTTTTCTTTCTTTAAAGAAGAATGTTCAGTTATGTCAGCTGCCGGACACATGTGCCACTGCATTGTATGACAACAGTGCACAAATTGGGGTAAGGCTGCCCAAATTGCAGTAATGGCTCATGTGGATGTACATAATATGATCATTTCTCCATCTCACCCTGGTACCAACACGGATGAAAACTGCCCACTTCGTGCACCTGCAGCCAGTCTTGAGAACTGAGATTACACGAGCATCAGCAGCTGGATCGTAGCCCATGGTGGGCGACTGCCACCACCACACTGCGGGGCATGTGTGAGGAGCTGGCCAGACAGCTGCGGGAAAGCTGGGCGGGTCGGCCCCTATTGGAGCCGCTACTGCAGCTAGTACCAGACAAAGTGCCGACCACACAAGTGGGCAGCGGGCCCTCCCTACCTCCGGAGTGAGAGTCTGCCTCCAGCCGTGCCGTGGCTGCACACGATGGGCACTAGTACCCATCAGTCATGGCCCTGCATCATGCATGCGCTGCCCAGCAAGTGTGCCCCATTACACGAGTTGTCCTGCCCTGGGCAGCCTTACCCCACCTGGGTAAGGCTGCTCCATGACATGTCCTCGGACTTTTTCTGGAAGGAAGGCCATACATTTAATCCCTTGGCCCTCTTTCAGTATTATTATAGGCCAGAAAGAAAATAACAACCTGGTTAAATTTTGGAATATTTCTTTCAATATTACCTTCTTCCTTCCAAAATAAATAAAATAACCTCAGATATTGCAAACACTTAACATATGGCAGTTCTGTTATATCAGTAGGCATCCTTTCTAGGGCTGCTCATAATGGGCAGCTACAGATTATTCTATACCGAACTGCAACACCCCAGTTGCAGTTCGGTTTCAATAAAAAATAAAATAAATGCATATGGCTGCCTGACTACCCTGTGCGTGTGTGGCCTTTTCCAAAATGAAGGCAGCAGTGTTGCTGCCATTTTGGAAAAGGGCAGCGAGTCTGCACATGTGCAGCGGCTATTCCCGCATGTGCAGACAGGCTGCCCTTTTCCAAAACGATGCCACCATTTTGGAAAAGGCCACGCATGCGCAGAACAGTCCGGTGGCCATTTTGCACATGTGTGGGGGTTTTTAATATTTTTTAAACTATTTTAAAAATTTTAATGGATTTAAATACAGATCCGAACCGTAATACAGATCCGGATCTGGAATTCCCCCTGGATGCCCGTTCCAAATCTTTACTATCATTCTCTGGACCAAATATTTCCCCCCCATGTAGCTTTTCAGCAGTCATATGCACTTTAACTACCATTCAATATAATTTCAACACAGGATTTTCCATATATGTTTCTACGCCTTCTATTACGCACACATGCCTCCTAGTAGGTTGCTGTGTAGCCACTGGACAAGTATCAACAAGCTGTCCCCAATAATCCTTGCATCTAAGAGCACAGATAATTTGTTGGCTGCAAAAATAACTATAAAACTATATGGATTTGGTGTACAGTTATAATATAAGAGAGTCAAATAGGGAGCCTTCCAACATCAATTCAACATTGTTCCTTTGCGTAACCATTCTTTCGAACGTGTGTTCTTATGAGCAGGACTGCACCAGGGTTGTTAATGTGGAAGAATTCTTGTGCAGTAACTGCCTCCCTCTGGTTCTGTTTTGATGAGCAGTGAGAACCAGGAAGTAACTTGGTTCTCAGGCAGGGGGCAGGCAATTGCAGCAGGAGATGGGAAAAATAAACTAACATGGTCTTATACACACAGGGGTGGACTTTTGGTATCTGTTTCATTTCCCCAAAGTTATCAGATTTCAATGCAGATTTGTATTATAGATCTGTATTTAAATCAATTAAAAAATAAAAATTACTGCGCTTGTACAAAGTGGTCACCGGACCATTCCGCACATGCGCACCCTTCTTCAAAATAGCACTGTTGCTGCCATTTTGGAAAAGGACAGCTGGTCTGCACATGCACAAATGGCCACTGCACATGTGCAGACTGGCTGTCCTTTTCCAAAATGGCAGTGACACTGCCGCCTATTTGGAAAGGGGTGTGCATGTATAGAACAGTCCAGTGGCCATTTTGCACATGTGCAGTAATTTTTTAAAAGAATTACAACCAAACTGAAATAGGCTTGTTGTTGCACTGTTTTTGTTTGGTATGGCTTAATCTGTAATGGCCCAACAGGCACCAAGAGTAAACTAACCAGGAAGAGAGGAGCATGCTGGGAAGTAAGTAGCATTGCCATCTCTCCTGGAGACTCTGGGCTTAGCCCAGGGTCTTCATGCTTCAGGTGAAACTCCAATTTCTCTCAGTCAGCCAGGATTGCTCCATAACATTGCTCGGATCCACCCCTTTCTCTCTACCTCCTCAGCCAAAACCCTTGTTCATGCCATAGTTATCTCTCGCCTCGATTATTGCAACCTCCTCTTTGCTGGACTCCCTCGCTCTCACCTCTCCCCCCTTATCGCAATCCAAAACTCCGCTGCCAAGGTCATTCACTCTGCCCGTCGCTTCGACCATGTGCAGCCTCTCCTCTTCTCTCTTCACTGGCTCCCCCTTCCTGAACGTATCCTGTTTAAACTCCTGGT